>JAVHNF010066401.1:20565-40186 GCA_034783455.1 Micropsitta finschii | reverse complement strand
TTCTGAGCAGTAACTATAAACATAGTACCATTCCCAGGCCGAAAGTCAAAACACAGTGCTGCACCAGCTACTAAGAAGAAAAAATGACTGCTACTGCTGAACCCAGGACACAATGCAGATCGAGAGAGAAGGGGAGGGAGACATCTTTGCATCTTTGTGTGAAAACAGGTGATCTGTACTTACTATGGGAAGAATCTACACTGACCAAACTCAAAACTGTGATATGTATCTCACTGACAAGGTGAAGATTTGTGTGATCTGTAGCAAACTTCAGCGGAGAATTTGAAGGATACTGAATGCAAATGGCTAAACAGGAGAACACTGAACATTTAATGCCACTTGCCTGGCATCTTCAGAGGGAAACCACTATATGCCAGCTAATATACTGGCTCTGGACTTCTATCCAGACATTTTAGAAATCAAGAAATCACACATGGAACAGCACAAGCTTTGTTCCATAGCCACCAATGCAAAAGATTGACCAAAGGAGGTTTGGATGATGTATCAGAATTTCTATGGTTTTGTCTTGACCAATATTAGAATGTAGAAATATAAACCAAAAATAACCAGCATATATAAAAATAACCACTAATAACAACAAAAAACAAATTCTGCTTTAAGCTTTTTTTTATCAAGTTGAATTTAGCCCAAGGTCTAGGCAAAGGCTATATTCAGCTCCTTCTTTATCCAATCCTTAGTCTAACTCCTCAACAGCTAATCCCCTCTTATCACAGCCAGAGAAAACTGCTTGAAATGTCAGGTTATTCTTCCCATCTAGAATCACACTGAGACAGATGGCAACTGTCCTTCAAGACTGACTTATATATCACCCCAGTTATAAATCATACTTCCATCCTTCAGTTTTAAAGAATACCTCTTCTCCCCACTCCCAGGCTGTACTTTCAAAAGTCTTTCTTAAAGCAGCAATGCTCTTTTTAAACAGTGTTCCCACACACAGGCCTCAGTCAGGAATGCCAGTACATCTCTGTCGGCATGGCAACATGCTAAAATGGTGCTGATTAAATATAATCAGCCAAAATAAATAAGCAAAAAGGACAGAGAGGTGTGGCTGGGACAAGGCAAGATACTAAAGCCAACTCTGCTGTGGAAGGAAACATTGATAAAATAAAACATTTATTCTGAGCTCATTTTTTCCTTGCACCACTCAGCGTATCAGAGACTCACTGGAAAACTGGACTGCACCATTTCCTGAAGATGATCAACTAAAGAAAAGTCCTGTCAGTAATTGACAAGGCAGCTCCTTTTCAATTAATTGAGGGAGCTGGCCTCATCCATCTTGAAATGCTCCTCTTCCTCTTTTAATGTCTCATGTGCCTGTAAAGTGTCATATTAGCTCTTTCAATCAGGGAGTCCAAATATGCTCCCTGAATGGCTTGGATGGTATCTAACATCTATCTCAATACTGTGACCACTCTACAACATTGACCTTCATAACCTCTTCAGTTGCTTTTACTGTTATGTAATGGTTACTTCTATAACTAACATCTCTGTTATTTAAGTAAGATGATTTATACAGACGTCTATTCCTTGGGACAGCTAGTTAGGCTAAGATTATGGATATATAGAAACAAACCCCTAAAAGGCAATCAGCTGAAACTCTCTGTGCCCTACAAGCAACTACATACACAGAATATTTATTTTTCCAGACCATGAGCTGTTTCAGTGCCTTTAATAACATTCTATAACTTTGTAATGCTAATCTATGACATTATCTTGTTTTACAAAACAAGTAGATTAAAGGAGGACTTATTGCATTCCCCAGGTGCTTGAAGTCATCCCTGAAGTACAAGGGTTTGTTTCACTCAACACTTCAGTCCTCTACCCCTTGTAAGAAAACAAAACAAACAAGCAAAAAAAAAAATTCTAAAGAAAAGAGCAAAGCTATAGGGTCTATAGCATGAACAGATTCTAAAACATTTCATATAGACTCAAAAACTGGCAAAGTGTGGCATTACACAGCACTCCAGTAGTTTAATTTCTACAGAAAAACCAGGAAAATCATCTAACATATCTAAGACATCTAGACATCAGGCCAGTTGATAAAAGATACGTGAACCTTCATCTGTGAAGCATGAGTACATCATTTACTCATGTAAGTCATTAAGTGGCCCAGGCATTAAGTCTGTAGAGGCATATTGTAGATACACATGCAAGCGACCTTGGCATGATTCCACATATCACAGGCTTGATTACCTATGTGAAGAGCTTGCTTAAACATATGAAGTTCAAGTGGTTTTTTGAATCTAGGAAGGTAATGCCATTTAATTCAGTCAGAGTGAAACAATGTTTCCCATTACTTATCTTCATGACACTAGCCTCCAACTTCAAAATATATTCTAAAATTGAAGTAGGCTAGATACTTTAAAAATCAATAATACATTGGCAAAATTTTTCTGTGATTCAAACCTGAAATAAGTCTCCTGAATTTCCTAGTATAGGAGTGGCAACTTTAAGAATTATCTTTGTATTATATCGCAGCATCTGAATTGTATAATAACTCAGCTGCCCAAGACATTACATTGTGGCATCACTGAAGGTTTCAGAGGCGCCTTAATGCAATAGTTACCAACACTTTAAAATTTCCACAGGGTAGCACTCAGCACAGCTCATAAGGAAGTGGCCTCCCTGCACCGGTATGGGCTTGCAGACAACCAAGAAACAGACCTCACCCATAAAAGCTCTAACAAACCATGAGTTAGGTTCAATTTCATGATGAACCTCAGTCTCCTTGGAAATCCCAGTTAAGCAAATAGATCCAATGTTCCCCATTCAGCAGGACTACCAGAAAAGGAAGAACTCTTAGAGAACTCAGACATTGCACATTGTAAACTCCTCAGCATGTAGTTTCCAAGCTGTAATATGCCCATATTTCAAGTGTTAAAAGTCCAAGACATGGCCCTCGTGCTAGCCTACAACCCTCTCCGTCGTTAGGACCAGTCTTTCATCTATACAATTCAATTGGTTGTGCTAAAGCAACTGCAAGCAATGTCACTGTCAGTTCTTAACAAAAAGCATAACCTCCATGTCCTGTTATGCATAGCAAATACCAGTTATTTCCATCAGAGCTCACCTGCAACTTAATAAGTTGTCAAGTGACTATTCATGCACTTATGGGAAAAAACATACCTGCCAGGTTTCACATCAGGCTTTGGCAAGTGGCTAGATACCCAGTAACATATCTGCCTAGGCAAAAAAAAAAGCAGTAAGAATTACATTTAACTGACCTAAAATACTGCACACAATAGGTGGTGACTGAAAAAAATGTATATATGTACACACACTTCATGCTTCCTCCTTCAGCTGTTTAGCTACTGAGCCTTTGAACTCCAATGGAGTCTTCATGCATCAGTTGAAGACAGTGAAAAAGGCAGCTGTAGACACCAGTCACTTTGCAGCAGTACACTAACACAATTAATTAGGTATTGGTATGAGTTACTAGCAAAACCCCAAAAGATTTTGATGTGCACCAGTAGTTTCTGTATTTGAACGCAAGCAGCCTCTGGCACAAACATACTATTGGATACAGACTGTCTGTGTCACTTCACATGATAGATCTACATCCTGGACAACACCCTCTATTAGTAACAGCAATAGTTAGAAAGAGTCATCTGTTTTTGATCAGCAGAGCCACTAAGTCATATTATATTCAAAACACAAAATATTTGAATTAACAGAAAAATGTCAAAAAGATTTAGAAACAATAGCACAATAGCACAAACCAGCCAAAAGGTTAAATATTAAAAAATATATACCAAACATTTTAACTATTTCACTAGTATGCCATGTTTTCTTGAAATCACTCAAGTTATTTGAAAGTTAAAAGTAATGACAACCCACGTATCAACTAGGGACATGGGATTTAACTACCCCTTTTTTTCTCCAGTGCCAAAACACGCATTCTGAAATCTCCACTCACTTTTTTGCCTAATCTCAGAAGAACCCAGGAATTTCCAATATTTAAGCTCCCTAAGTACCTATTATCTGAGGCAAGCCATGGTCATAAGCACCTTGATCTCAGCAACAATGTGGAGTTAGAAAGATAACTAGATATCTCCTGTCGATCACTGAAATTTTGTGCTCATTGTTCCTTTAGCACATCACTTCATAGCTGCTGTGATTTGGGGTTCTTAGCCCAAAGGAGTGCTTCAGAAGCTTCCTCTGCAGCCATGAGCAGAGAGAGATGACTTGCTGTTGTTGTATTTCACAGACCAGAAGGGCGCCGTCGTAGCTCCGTGGTAGTGAGTCTGCCAGGACTCGAGGTGTTCCCTGGAGACCTCCTGGTGTCAGACAGTGCAATGGACTACCTGCCCCATGCCGCTGTCTTGTTAAGTGCAGGTCAGATATGGGGTGGGGTTTGTTCATTCAAAAATGCATGTGTGTGTGGGATGGGTGAGAGGATCAGTGCAATGATTACCCATGAGGCAGCACAGTCTCTGGGGGAGATCCTGTTAGCCCACACCAAAGAGACTAATTTAAAAATTCCTCTCAGTTTATTCTTTTTGCCTGAATGTTGTTGTTGAATACAAAATGTAATATGTAGTTGAGGTGAGGAGGACACAGATCACTTCCCTCCTCCATAGGACAGGCACAACCAGAGCCCAAGACAGGATGTCCATCCACAAGCAGTTGAGTTACAAATCCCAACATGTACAGCTTTAAGCAGAGGGAAGAGATTGGCCCATGTGACCCTTTCCAACAGTGTTCAATCACAAGGGTAACAGACCCAACTTATGGCTAGAGGTTGCTTGAAAGAACTTCCTCCAGCAAAACGTGGACCCGCAATCAATGTCCACAAATACCTACTGTGGAACATAGAGTGATTGCTGGTGACCAGAGATCAAAGTTCCTTAAAAAATAAGTTAGTCAGGGACACAACCAGCAGCTTCATGAAAGCAAACAAGCCAGCCCTCCCCAGATAGAGTGATGAAGGCCTTCAAAAACTAACAGGAGAAAGTTGACTGTGATTCCCAGTCACACACTTGCCTGAAGGTAGGTGCCACATATAGAAGAAATTTGTTCCAAATTTCCAATTGTGAACAATTTCCAATTGTGAACAAACACAGGCATTCCTCACCTCTCACCCAGTGCATTCCTACATCTAGATCCCTAGCTTTCCCTGTGCCTTACTAAAGACCATGAGTTACAGCCTACAGCATTGTGCCAGTCCCATGACAGATTGGGTTGTTTATTCACAGGAGTTTAAAAAACCTGCAAAGCTCCAAGATATCACTAATGAGCAGACAAAGCCCAATTCTTGCTTCAAAACAACTAATATCTTAAGGTATGATGTGTTTTCCCATGTAAAGAACTGGTAATCACACACTGATCATCTGCAGCAAGTGGGAGTGTTTAGAATCATCCAAGATCCCATCACAGACAGACATAATTCTTGCTGGGAGGAGCCCAACAGGCTTAATGGGTTTTAAGTCTGGTGCACAAACTGTCTAAACACAAGTATTAAATCTGAGCCAAGTAGCATACAGTATATCAGACTTCATCTAAAAAAAAAACCAAAAAAAAAAAACAAAACAAACAAACAAAAACAACCAAAAATCATATAAATAACAGTTTTATTATAGCTATTTGTTTCCTTACTAATAACACGCTTGTTTTACCCATTAGAGTCCAAAAAACCAAGGTGGCCATTTGCCAAAAGAGGAGTTGTGAGTATTTAACTTCTTTGTTCCCCCTTGCACTGACCTTGCCTTCTCCCACAACTAACCTTGTTAAAAAAGAGTTTCTTTACTGCCTATGAAGAATGGCAGCCAGCAGGTGAGCTGAACTCAGAGGTCTGAGCCCACCCTG
Source organism: Micropsitta finschii (assembly GCA_034783455.1). Taxonomy (NCBI): domain Eukaryota; kingdom Metazoa; phylum Chordata; class Aves; order Psittaciformes; family Psittacidae; genus Micropsitta; species Micropsitta finschii. The sequence goes on along the minus strand of JAVHNF010066401.1, from coordinate 34,360 downwards.
GGCTTGGGCATTAACCTGCAATGAAGGCAGGTAGCTCCAGCATAGCCATCAGCACCACTGCACATGATGCAAATGAAAACAGTCGGGGCTGCTGCTCCCCATCCCCATGGGTGGTGAAAGGAGAGGTGCCCTTATCTGGGAAGACAGTGCAAGAGCTCTCATTCAAGGTGTTCAGGGGTAGCAGCAGGTCCAGTGCAGCTCCCCAGGGTAAGAGGGCACAAGGTGGGCAAGCCAGTCTCACTGTTGCTTTGACCACAGTGTATCCTGTATTTTCTGCATGCCAACCTAGATCTTAGGCCCTTAGGGCTCTGGAATATTTGCCTAACTCCCACTCATATGGGAGGGATCTAGGCTCTACCCATAAAAGTACCTTTCTGGATGCTTTCATAGGCCTTTCCTGTCCTCATGGGCACCCCACACACACCCTTGCCAGTATAAGCATAAACACCAACACAGTTCAGTTAATTTCCTTGTCTAACGCATTTCTGTGTCTTTTCCAGTTATGAAAATTTTCACCTACTATGGTATTCAAATTTCCCTTCTGAGTGTTGTTCATCATTCCAGAAAAGATCATTTACAAGTGTCTTGATATCTTTGCACTCCTAAACATGGAATTGTCTGCAGTCCCTTCCTCATATTATTTGCATTTTATCTTCTCAGCTATCAAAAGAGAGTTTGTGCAACTGAAACCAATGCAAATACTCAGATTACACATACAGTAAACCCCACTTCATTTGATAGCATTCTTATACAATTTGAAGGAGCATGGTCTAAACCTAAGAATTTTTAAACTAAGAAAAATATTTGAAATCAGCAATAAAATGCATTTGATATTCAGCAAAAAGTGATTTCTGAAACTATTGAATGCCATGAAATTTGTGGGTACATTGGATAAGTGGGTGTACATAAAATTGCATTACTATTTCTGCTTCATTTCAAGCTAACTTTCAAAATTAACAGTTGAGCTTAAACTCTGAATTTCAAATATTATAATCAAACACATATTTCAAAATTGGCTTGTGTTCAGTGCCTAAAGTTCATACAATAGAAATCCATAAAGCAAGAGCATACTGTTCCAGAGAGCAGATAAAACTTAAGCTAACACCTTACATATAGACTTACAAGTCTACGCTCACAGCACTAATCTATAGTTCAGAAATATTGGTTAAACTTTTTAAATGGCACTGTTGGCCTGAAAAATAAAGACAAATCAAAAGCAACTGTATTTATTTCAGGATCCCTTACACAGACAAACTCCTCCTTCAAGCTTTCTGAAGCTCATTTTATAGACCCTACTCTGCAGCTGACTAAAGGAGTTTTTTTCAACGTGTAGCTCAAAAAACTAAACGAGCATGCAAACTTTGTGTTCCTATGGCAGTTTCCTACTTCTGACAAGGCTGAAGGAAGCAAAGCCTTTTATCTGCTCTGTCTTCTGAGAGTAGCCCATTATTTGTTATTACCATACCAATGAGTTGCCCTGGCAAAAATTTCTGTGTTACATAAATAATACCTCACATACCTACACACCCCACCCATAGGTACAAGTAAACCTGCCATCACTGCTTCATGTCTGTGTAGGAGAGTCTTGGAGATAAAAGGAAATCAGTTAAGGGCAAACTCCTTACAGATCAGAGCAACAGTCTTTGAAACACTGTATGAATCAGGGGCAATTTTTTGTCATTCAACAGGGTAAAGACAAACAGAAGCAAGTATCTGATCTGGAAAATTGTCTGTCAACTGTTAAGATCATAGACTGCAGCACGTATGAATTTTTCTGCTTTAAGGTATCAAAATACTAAGTATACTGTACCAAGGATATCTAAAGAAGGGGATAAAAACTTTGTCTTATTTTAAAGTTGCCATTTTTCATTACATTAATCTGGATATGGGACCTTTTTGTAAAATTAATGCATAAGCATAAGATATATTTTTGAGGCCCCTAGTGACATGGTTTAATGGTTGGCTTGGAAGTCCTGGGGTAGCAGTTGGATTTCATGATCTTAAAGGTCTACTCCAACCTAGCTGATTCTATGATTCTATGAAATGGAGGGGCAAGGGGATTAGCAAGGAACTGACTTTGGAGCAGGTCACTGAGGTGGCAGCAGATGCCTTAGAACTAAACAAAATATCTAAGTACCTATGAAGGCCCAGTCCTTATGTACTTTGATCATACCACCTGGAAAATACATCCCTGCTTTCCAGCAGCAGCACAACAGATATTTTTCATACAGTGTCCTTCAAACATAGACTATCATACTGTGCTACTTCCAAATGCAGTACATTTATGTTACCAATATTTTGGAGGAAAACATCAGTTTTTAAAATCTCTTTTAAAGGCCTCTTTAAGCTTTCAGAAGAATCGATAACACTGGCAGTCAGGTTCCTTGCAACAGTTGGTGGTTTTCTTTCTTTTTCAATCAATAGAGTAAATCTTGGCATGAATTTATAAAGGCGCAACAGACAGAGCAGAAAGATGTCGACAGCCTGTTCGAAGTGAAAAAACAAGCAGCAGTGTGGGAACTTTTCACAAGTGAATGCACCTACTTCCTGGATCATTTGCTGGTTCTCAAAATGGTAACTTCAGATTTCATTTCTCAAAACTAAGTATTTCCCCTGCTGTCAACATGTCAGACATAAAGCCACCTGTAACCTCTCTTTGAGTGTGGGGGAGTGACTTAAGCAGTTGGTTTTTCTCCCATCTTGCCTGCTCATCCTGTTTCCACAGTTCCCTTTGGTTTTTAACTGCTTTATAGCATCTCTTCTTCCAGATATCACTTTCTAGTGCTTTGCAAACACCATCTGATTGCAGATCCTGACAGTAATTTCAGCTGATACTCTACTATTCCTCTCACTAAAGGTGAACTGAAGCCACTCTCCAACTGACCATAATAGATGTTACTCTACTACTAGTCTGTAGCACTATAATTTTAGTTTAACTTCATATAGAGCCATAGTTAGATTATCCTAAATAGAGCATGAAAATCTCAGAATTCAGCAGACCTGTAGTTCTAATATTACAAGAAAACAAGGAAACTAAAACACAACTCCTCTCCCAAAACCTCCAAATTGTTTCCATCATGGTGAATTTTAAGAGTATTGAAATATGGACAAGAATATTAGACACCGATACAATAGCTGCTCAATTTACATTCAACACACATCAAAAGTTAGTGTACCCATTTAAAAGGATGGAAGCTTCCCTAAATATCTTCCTACCACTTTTCTCTTATTCTGCAAAGAAAATTTCTGTTTTCTCATTAGTCAAAGGAAAAGATTAGTGAAATATTTTCCAGGTTGCTGAGAAGTTAGACCAGGCAGTACAAGAAGTACTGCAAAGAAAAGGGAATAGAGAACAGGGCTGAATTCCAACTTGGTGGGGCAGAACAGGAAGGGAAAGGGGATGACCAGGACCAGCTGTTGGTCCAAGGCAAGATGGAAGCATCCTTCCTTCCATACACTTTGTTCAGGGATCTGAGAAGATTTAAAACAGGTAAATCCTTGGAAGGATGAGGACAACAGGAGACACGCAGGCCCCTTGGAGAGTCTGATGCAGGAACCCACAGACAAACCATAGCCAGGCTCCTGTGACCTGTGAATGATGAACTATTCAGTCCATGCTAGCTTTCCAAACTTTTCTGCCAAAGAAGGAACCACTGAATTTGTGTAGCCAGTTTTAGAGATACCTGCTACTCTATATGCTTCCCAGTATAGAAATATTCCACTGATTTTAACAAATCCCCACAGGGAAGTTTAAGACCACTGTAAATCCCCTTTAAGTTCTCAGGTCAACTGCTGATGGTGACAAGAATTGCACAAGGCTAAGCAAACCCTCTCACTAACTCTTCAGTTTTGGCACCTGGATGATAGTTTGGTGGGTTTATTTTTTTCATTAGTGCTTTTCACACATATACAAAAACTCTACTCAATAATCTACATTGTTTAAGCCTTTTTCAGATTTAGGTCAGATTCAGCACAGCTCCAAGATCACCATCAGAGCTTAAATACTATGAAATCTTAAACAGCCAATAAGTACACATGCAGTTTTCACTCAATACAGGTTAATAAAATAAGCCAAAGAGATGAAAAACCTTCATGAGCCCTCTACTTACACTATTTCAACCATTTGTTAACCCCCATACTAACTCTAAACAACTTCTATAGCAGCAGATACATGGGATATGGAGGAAAGCACTTAGAAAAGTCATCATTACAGAAATCTGTAACAATGACTCTGATGTTATTAATTCTTTCACACAGAAAGAATGCTAGAGGACCTGGCAGGGACATAGCTGCCTCTGTGGCAGCCACAGAACACCCCAGGGACATCACTCATACCCTCCTCCTCACACAAAGCCCAATATTTAGCCTTCAGGCAGGTCTGGAAAAGTTTCACAGAGTGTCATCTTCTGCCCTCCCCAGATGAAATAATCATTTAATGAGAATTACAGTGCAAATGTGTTCTCTTCAGGAAAAAGGAAAAAAGATACAGATACATTGAATTGCCTCAAACAGTAGATAACATAGTTTTGTTTCGGTTTTAAAGGTATTTATGAACACTCTAAAATACCTCCAGAGTAATGAACTTCTCTTGGATGTGGATTTATGGAGACTTTTTGCAAACTTAGAAGAGTTAAACAAGGTGAGTAAAAAAAAAAAAAAAACCAAAAAAAAACAGTCTTATAGAGATCAGAGACCAGTCCAATAAAAGGAGATGAGAAATCATCCATAAAGTTTCTATTGAGATTCAGTGCTCACATTTGGGACTTAGTTCAAATAATTAATCTTTCCTTCATCTCTATTTGGTATATCAAGGGTTCAGATTTCGCCAGTGCAAATTATTCTCACGCACCTCCAGCGAAAGATAAACAGGCATTTGAACAGCAAGGAGAGCTTGTTTGGCAGCTGTTTCTGAAGTAAATGTGAGATTGAGACTAATTCTCATAAGCAGCATCCTTTTAAAAGGATTTTTGAAGATAAACTCTGACTCCACAATCCTTACAGCAAAGCACTAACAATGGCAAAATAACCTCAATAACAAGTTTTCTTCTGCAAATGGACAGAAAAACTTTGCTGTCTATTGTACCATTCCAGTGCAGCTAGTTAAAACAAAAGAGTGACTACCCCTCTCCACTGAGATTTCCCAAAGTGTGAGTGGAGGGATGTTTCCCACAAAGACTGGGTGCTCTGTGTTGATGTGCTACTTACCCTCCAGCTTCCAGGAGGAGAGAAACCACATGACTTGGCTGTGATGAGCTCCAGCTCTTTGCTGCTTGTGGCCAGCTGCTGGGAGACCATTTCCAGCTCTGAAAGTTAAAGGAAGCCATAAGTCCAAAGTAGCTTTTACATAACTTTAGAAGCAAACCAAAACTTTTTCTTAGCTTGAGAGCTCTCTTTCAGGACACCTTGTCCTTAATAACAAAGTGACTTTTTGGAAGGCACTCTACAGCTATGTAAATTGAAGGAAAACTCTTCAAAGTAGGGACAATTAGACAGAGCTTAAACACATGAGCAAGTCACCTCTGCTCGACCTCACACCAGGTGAGCTGCTGTAAGTGACCACCTGAGCAGGTCTGGTGATACAAGAAAAAGTCTTTAGCTGATGTGTTTCACCTTGCACTTGTTGTGTACTAAGACCATACATGCAGTCAGCTACTAGAGTTCAGCTGATGTGTGGTTTCTGATTCCTTCATTCTTGTTCAAGGAAAGAAGTGGGTTATAATGCTGTGCATCATTTAGCAATCACAAAAGCTTTGAGCTTGACTGGAGCTGGGTTATGTCTAGAGAGAATTATCTTTAATACATTTTCTGATTTCTTTTCTAACTTTTTTCCTTATTAATAAGGATGGTAAATGATCATGCATTCCTCATACTTGTATATAAAACTGATCAAATTCTGGAGAAAATATCTTCTTTCAATGCCTTTTATGCCTTTTTTCATGCATTTTACTGTATCCATTTCTTCTTGACAGCAGGCTGAATCCATCAAAAAATGCATGTTCTAAAAGGCATAAAATACACCCTTGTCATTATGAAACAATAAGCACCACCTTATAAGCCACACTGTCCCCATAAATACACCAAACAAAGCCTTGTGTGAACTTACAACAGCAGTTCATACCAGTATCGCAGATGATGATGTTTCCATTTGGCCTAAATCTAAGCCTGCTCATCAATTGTGTGCAAACAGTGTGTTAAAAAGGCAAGTGTGGGCTTAGGAGCCAATTCTCATCCCCATCTGACTGACAGTGTGGGCACTTTTCAGTCCAATACAAATACATAAGGTTAACTTCTGGGGAATATGGGACTTTTTGAGGTATTTTATAGAGATTTCCCTCATCTCCAATAGCATGAAACAAACGCAAACTATGAAAGATGATATCCTCTTCAAAGGGCTATGAAGTCTCCTTTATCATCACAGCTAGGTCATATACAGTGTTTTCCAATAGATATCATTCATCCATTTTAACTTTTCCACATCAATTCATGTTAGATACAGCTGCTGCCCTAAAATAAGTTTAAATGGAATAACTTATCTTGTTTCAAAGCTTTTGTCACATGGCATTATCATGATGTAAATGAGTATTTGTATAGATTTGATCTAACTTCTAATTGAAGCATTCATGATGTAAGTCTGAAGATAATTCTGGCAATGCTGGGAAGGTAAATATAGGCACCTCATTGGGCTTGGAGCCTTTGAAGAGACCAGGGATGGGAAATAAAGTTGTTTTAACCTTCATAAGATCACTGCTGCTAATGCCTCTTCTTTTTTCCCATTACTTAGATAAGTCTCAGTTTTCTGGAAACTTTTTTTGAAGCCATGAAGGAGCACATCAGAAAGTCAAACTCTCCAATGGATTTCAGCTCCATACTCAGAAAGGTAACATAATTACAAGTATTCTTATTTAATACCAGGAAGGCCTTGCAGCAGGCCATTTATCATAGCATGCAGGTAATCTAATGCAATCAAATCAGTCAAGGACATGCCATCTGTCAGAGGCAGTTTCGTCTCAGCCTGAAGCACCTTCTCTCAGTAGGATGTTTTCCTTTTTATTCATTGACATGTTTGAGGTGGTCATGGAAAGGTGCTCTGTACGTGGAGCTAAGTGTGGAAGTATTTTCCCTTCCTTGAGATTAAGTAGCTCAGACTTCGAGGAGACTTTGCCACTGGCATATGTGTGTTTCTTATTCTATGGAAGATGTTTTCCCTGAGACCAGACTCCAGCCCCATCACTGGATGTTCCCTAGCTCCTTTCACTCCACTGCATAGATCTTTCCTTTATTCCATGGGCTGGACTCACAAGTGTGTTTAAGTGCTTCATTAAGAGCTCAATGGATCTGAAATACCTCTTACTCTTTGTCCTGTGCTTGCTAAGCAAGAGAGAAGCACAGACACAGGTGTCCTGCCACTGCTAAGCACTGCCTGCAACCTTTCTGGGCAGTCTTCATGGTAAACATGGCAGCTGTCCAAACAGCAGTCTCCAATGACTGTATTTCCTGCACAGCTTCTCAGTGTCTGAATAGTTGGACATACTAACACAGACAGAAAATCAGTTCATGGGCTTGAACCTTCCCTGGCAGCAGAGGCCACTGGAAAACTTCTGCAAAATACTAAAACAGACCCTGTCTCAGGGTTAGGATTTTAAAAAGGGGGAGCGAGGCTAGAGCTTATCTTCTGAGCCCCATTACCTCTGACTTCAGGCATTCTCACCATCAATGTGTCTGTGAGACAGGCAGAATCCCATACAAAACTGAGTTTTATCAAGGGTGGTATATAACATTTCTAAGAGCTATCTAAGACACTCCATATAAAGTGATGCTATACAAGGTCATGTGAAGCTGTTGCGTAGATAGTGGGGATTATGTTCAGCTTCTGCATGAATTTCACATGACATTTATTTCTAATGAGAATGAAGTCTAAGAATTCTTCACGCCTCTGGAGAGCTGTTAGAGCTGTGCTCCCACACATCGCTTGAGCACTGCTGTGGGTTTTTTACTACTTTACCACTTTTACTACTTTTTAAATTGTCCTTTTCTTTCTTAACTCCCCTTTGTCTCTTCCCCCATTTTCCTAGGTAGGAGTAAATCTCAGGTAAAACGCACATTGCAAAACCAGAACTGTTGTTTCTCCCTTTGGCATGCCATTTTTATTTCTTGATAAGTTTCCAAGTCTTTTCTGCAGTTTTTCCAGGGTGACCTCTGCCAGACACATCAGATTTATTGCCTTAATTATACCTCCGCTGTCTTCTACTTGGAAAACCTGAGACAGAGAGAAGATTTTGGCATCTACCTGAAAGTAAAGTGATGGTGGTGATGGTGGTGGTGATGTCTTCAGCCTTTCTGCCTTATGACATGATTTTAACAGCAGACTAGGGAAGTTCATTGAAAGTAAAACTGTAGACATCATCTTACACAGATTTTTTGAACTGCAGAAGATATCACAGATACGAAGTCACCCTTCTGAGTTCCTCTGCACATGTGAAAGCCCATACTTGTAATTTATAACAGACAAGAGGGGAAAGCAAAAAAGGAACAACTGGCTGCATTTTTGAAGGCAGAAAATATGTACTGCCAGTCTCTATCATTCACGTGATTTGCGCATAATCCCTTGATTTGGTGACCTCCACCTTAAAAAAATGAAACAGGAAAAAAAAGGAAGCAAAAATCATTCAAGGCACACTGTAAAATCTTAAGTGTGTTACTTTGATACACGTCCTGCACATCAGCTTGCTTTAGATGTTGGGTGGGAACACAGCATGTAGGGTATTATGCTCCTTAGCAGATGATAGGACTCACATTCCCTGAGTACAAAACAGCCCCCAGCATCTACGCTATGCCACAGTGACTCTAGAAGCTTATGATGGGTTTCTTCTGCATTAGGAAAGGGCTATATGATAAAAGCCAACATAAGGGGAATAGAAATCCAGGAGCACATCAGTGCTTTCTTGGCACTTTTGGTGAAAGGGCAGGGTGGGTTTTGGCTGAGCCCTGGCAAGAAAGCAGAGCTGCTTTCCTCACTTATGGGTATTCGCTGCCTCATGCGCCCTCAGGGAAGGAACACCCTGGAGAGAACAACAAGCAACCTTCTGCAAAGGCAGGGATAAAGTTAATTATCTTCCTAGTAGATTGTATAGTGCTGTGTTTCAGATTTAGGATGAGAATAATGATAACATGCTCATGTTTTAGTTGTTGCTAAGAAGTGTTTACACTAAGTCAAGGACTTCTATGCCTTTCACACCACCCAACCAGCAAGTAAGCTGGGCTGCACAAGAAGCTGGGAGGAGACACAGCTGAGACAGCTGACCCCAACTGACCAAGGGATATTCCAGACCACATGGCATCATGCTCAACATATAAACTTGGGGTAAAGCTAGCTGGGTGCCACTGCTTGGGAACTGGCTGGGCATCAGTCAGTGGGTGGTGAGCATATTGTGCTGTGCATCACTTGTTTTGTGTATTTTGATTCTTTTATCATTATTTTTATTTTTACTTTCCCTTCCATTTCCACCCAATTAAACTGCCTTTAAGGCAATCCAGGAGTTTTATTTTCCCCTTACTCCCCAATTGTCTCTCCCATTCTGCTGGGTGAGGGGAAAGTGAGAGAGCAGATGCACGGTGTTTAGCTACCTGTCAAGTTAAACCACAAATGTTTTACACTGCCCTTGCTCTCACTGTGTGAGGAGTTCATCTTTAATTAGTCCCACTCTCATTACAGTCAGCTGATGATGCAGAAAACTGGTTACTGGTTACTACCTCCCTGCCAGGGAGCACGATGAGGCATAAGGCAGGTTTTCTTTATCTTCAGCAGTGGTGTGAACAAAATGAACAGTGCAAGAGGCTGCATCTGTCAGAGCTGCTGGTCGCTCCTTTGCATCGACTGATGCGCTATCCTCTCCTCCTCAACAACATCTGGAAGAGGAGTACTGATGAAACAGAGAAAGGCATTATCCAGTCACTTAAAGAGAAGGTGGAAAAGTTCATACGTAAGTAGCTAAGGTTAAAAGTCAAGTGTGCAACTAACTATTTTCTAGTTATGTGGCCATTTCTGCATGAGTGTGAACTGGTCTGGTCTCCAGGCAGAGATGCAATGAGGATGTGCATGCCTTTCTACAACCCTGAGCCCTTCTCCATTCTGTAGGAAATGACTGGTGCCACCCTTGGGCTGTCAAACCCTCTCTGAGCAAGGTCACAGGACTCCCAAACCAGTGAGTCACCTGTATTTGCTCAGAATCATGTGCAGTGACATGCAAACAATTAACAGGAGATCACAAATAAGAACAAATCAGGAAAGTTCTCAAACAAAGAATCCTTTGAGTTGGATTTATGTCTAAGAAGGCTTTGTTGGGGCTAATCCTTAATAGGATAAAATTGCACTCACAAGGGGAATATTATGTCAGTGGCCTTTCAATAAATGACAGGGTCCTACTATGAAAAATAGCTGAAGTGCTATCCCAGCTACAGATTTTCCCTAGCTATTATGGAAAAAGAAAAGGGATTGGACCAAGATTTTTTTATTAATTCTATATAATTTATTAATTAGGTTTTGATCGGAAAGCTATAAATGCATTTCTAAGTGTCTTATGGTCACATAGTACATCAGTACATTTATTCCCCAAAGGCCTCATGCAGCCCCTACTGAAATCAAAGACAAGATAGTACATCAGCAAGACACCTATCCTGCCAATCTTGGCAAGGAGAGGTGCCAGGCAGTGCTTCATCCTCACCAGCAGTACACTCAGCATGGTGGCAAGTTCTCTGCCATCATTCTTCTCCCCATCCTAGAGGCTGAAGGCTCAAGCATCTCCTTTGGAGATGAGGCAGAGTTAATGTCTTCTAGAGACAGATAAATCTGGGGCTCCTTCTTCTTAGGTAAATACTCCAATGACAGAATTACCACCTAAAAGAGAGGCCTGGGTTCTTTCTCTTCTTGCCAACTCCTACGAAGTATCTAGCCTAATGGCCACACATGGAGTACAGGTTTTGGCAAAGAACAGGTCCCATAGGAAAATAAGATTGTTTTGTCACTATTCTAGAGAACTCTGCTGGGCAGACAGCAGATTTAGGTATGGCCCCAAAAGACCATGGGATACCTGTGGAATATACCTGGCAAAAAATAAATAGGTCCTTCCAGAGTTTAGATATTTCTGGGCTAAGGAAAGCAATGATAGAGGAGTGACCCCTCTTTATCACAACACCTAACAAAGATGTGGCTTTGGATTTTGATCAGAGAATCAATGACATAAGGAACAGCTGCAGTCCCAGAATTCCCCTTCTGAAGTTTGTGTGTGTGTGTGTGTCTGAAACCATTATTTGCAACATCACTCAACTCAAAAAGCTGGAGTTCAAGTTGCAGGTTCATTAAGGTTTTCCCCATAACAGCCCTGAATCAGCAAAGGCTTAGTCTCCACTTTTCTCCTTCTGAAGCACCCCAATCACAGTCTTTGTTCGCTTCTGGCATCACGTCACTAAAAACGAATTCTCACTAACTTCAACAGTCTTTTTACCAGGCTGTATATAATGAAAAATATTTTTCTTTCACTAGTCCAGACGCTTTAGAAAAGCAGCATTTTTTAAGCAACTTTTAAAGAATCCTGTTCAATTGCGTTTTATACAGTTCCCCCTGTTTCCCAACCAGATTAGCAAACACAACCTTTTAATTTAGCACTGAATGTAAGCATGTTTGAATGCATGATTAGAAATTCTGGTTCTACTGACCTAAGAAGAGCTTAGGCATTTTTTACAGTGGGGCCAAGATTTTATCTGGGCCTTAACATGTGAGGAGCTTTGGCTTCTATTGGAGAAAAAACAATATTCAGCATCTTCTGGAAACAGGACTGGGTTTGCCAGCCTTGGCAGTAACCGATGTTCCACATATTTCAGGGGATCTGGAAGGTAAAGTCAAGTGGTTGGACAACTTTCAGAAGTTCAGGCAGCTGCAAGAGGTCATAATTTGGCCTCAGGTCTGGGATCGTGACAAGAGATTCTTTGTCCCAGAGGTAAGCAGCTTTCTGAAGGGCATTTTTCCTCGAGGAATGTTTAGTTTCCTATCTATCTTTACAGTGTGGTCTAAAGCTGGCTGCTTGTCTATATTTCAGTTGTGGGAGATGGCTTTGCTCTAACAGGAACAGCTGCAGCCTGAGCACTACGAATACTGCAGCTGAACACGCAGGCTGTGCACAGTGCCTTGGATGATAGCATGGGTTGCTCTTATCTAGCATTCAAGAGAGTACGATCCTGTGATCCAGGAAGACTCTCCAGAGATTGCTTTTAGGGGGCATAATGAAATGAAATAGATATAAATATTAATACTTTTTATAAGGATATGAAGCAGAAATCATTTGCTTCTTCCACCCCTCAAGCTGAGCCAAAGAAATTTCTATTGACATTTAAATAGCATCACAAAATAATTACACAGCATACCTGGGAACATGTGTACCTTTCTTCTGTCATTACCCCCTTAGCCATACATACAGGCTTTGAGTATTATGGTAATATCATCAAGCGGGTCCCATCTCAAAGATTGTGTCTGCTCACATGCAGGTCTGCAAAAACCATTAAAACCACTCCAGAAAATCAAAACCCAGCTTAACATTTCAAAAGCTTAAACACATTTAAGCAGTAGCACTGTTGAAGAAACAAAGCCATGCTCAGTTATTAACTGTGTGATGTATTTAGCCTGAGATAAGAGCACACATGTACTCAGTTTAACTGCTGGCTGCCTTGCAGTTCTCCATCAGATATGCAAGATTCCCTATTCACTCTCTCTCTCTTTTTTGGGTCAAGTGTTTGAAGCAAAGCCTAAGGGAAAACAGCAGTGAAAACATTTTGTGTTCAACGAACAGACTTCTCCTTCATGAAGGGAGACTAACACTAGCAGGTAACGTCCCTAAATGTCCCAGTATGAGGAGTTAGCTGAACAGAATCATATTTTGCTATGGCAGATCCAGAATGAATCTCTGCAACAGTATTCAGGCAGGTGTGGGAAAGAAAAAGCAAATGTACAGCTTGTCACAGACAGACTGAGAAACAGGAAAGCTGCCAAAAGGATGAGTAATCTGCATGGTTGTTTACTGTCACATCTGGATATTTAGTTTGCCAGGTGCTGAAGAAATCAGCTTGACTAGCCAATGCCTGCCACTCAAAGGGAGCATTTTACTGTCACATTCAAGAATGTGTCAGTAAGAACACAGGAAGTTTAGACTGTCCTGTACGAGGTACCTCGTGTGCCTGGGGACCGATGTCAACACACCTCACCTCTCTGGCACCATATCCACCATGTGCTTCCTTGAAAATCACTGAAAAGTCCAGAGGATTTTACTATTTTTATTTCATACTTCATCTTTGCTAAGACTGCTGTTTTGGTGGATGCCTTGGAAAGAGAAGGTGTTATCCTGGCAAGTGGCTTCCCTTCTATGAACAGAGAGCTCCTACAACATGCCATTAACTCCACAGGTAGCACAGTGGTCCCACACGAGCATGTTGATTTCTTCATCTCTGTTTGCAGCTGTCTATCATATCTCCAGACAAACAGGCAAACTGTGGCAGGGCACAGGTTGCTTGCTGGAGAGCTGCTGCAGAATCTACACCTGCAGAGGGAAAGCAAATGTCCCCCTAGTATGAGCAGGAAGGAGAGCCCGGACGGTTTGGAGAAGACTATCATGTGAAAGGATGCTGGAAGCTGCATGCTATGGTGGATGCAGGGCTGTAGAAATGGCTTGACAGAAAGGAGCAGAGCCCATGTCTTACATTTCCTTCACCAACTCCTCAGAAATAGAGGCGAAGAGAATAAACTTTCTGT
>JAVHNF010066401.1:0-20558 GCA_034783455.1 Micropsitta finschii | reverse complement strand
CACCATTATTACTGTTATAAAAGGAGCAGCAAAAGAAACACAGTCTATTTTTCAGTGTTTCATGAGGAGAATTATAGTTGCACAGAAGGCACAACATCAGGGACATGGAGAAGAGGTTGCTGATGATGTTTAGGGAGTGGCAGGCACAGCTGAAAGAAAGCCACTGAGTCCTCTCCTTCCCATGCTTCCCTATGCACTCATTGCTCTGTTGATGAGACATCAGCCCCCAGTGCAGGAGGTGAGGGTGGCCATTGGGTGGCTACATTTCTTTCTGCAATATGTAACCAGAAAATGGAAGGAGGTATGAGCATAATTCTTGCCCACCAAGCCAGCTGCCTGCAATCTGTGATATAAAAGTGTCTCACAATTGGCCACTTGCCTGAATGAAATATCTTTCAAGACAAAAATGAAATCAAAAATCAAATGTAATTCCACACAACAGAAAGAAGCATGTCCTAAAGTCACCACCCTGAACAGGCTCACATAAATTTGGTGTTAAAGTGAATGTGATTGCTTGAATGAAACAGAGATCACTGAGACTACAGTTTCATGGGGCTTTTGTAATCCTGTAGCTGAGAATAGGAGCAGCTGAGAGAAGTGGATTTGTTCAGGTGTAGGAACAGAAGGCTCAGGGAAGACTTTAGTGTTGTCTTCATTGCCTAATGGATGGTTTAAGGCAGATGAAGCTAAAGGCATCTTTGTGTTCCACGGAGAAAGGATAAGATATAACAATGCAAGTTGCAGCATAGGATATTCCTCCATTAGATACTTGGAAAAAAATTAACAATTAGGGTGGTCAAATAATGGTACAGGGGACCAGAGAGGTTGCTTTCATGGTGCTATCAATTAACATTTCATCACTACAAAACTCTGTGAAGAGGGCAGCATACCAGTATTTAAAGGTATCAGGGAAAAGTGGCACTTCCCTCTTTCTTTATCTCTGCCATTTTTAGAGGGTTCACTGTTTACCAGGTAGGATTTGCTAATTTATAGCATGCCTTTGCAGGTACTCCAGGGGATCCAGGTCATTTTTCCTAGCATTCAAGTAGCTGTTTTTTACTAGGTAGCTGCTACTAGGTACAAGTATTAGTAGCCAAAATCAACATGAGACATTAAGTACTGCATTTGAGAGTGCAGACCACGGGAGAAATAGTTGTGTACTATGTCAGAAACCATGCTTCTTTGTTAAAAGCATTTTACACGATGCTTTTAACAGGCATGATCCATAGATATGCTTCATTATAAAACAGCAATTCCTTAAAATAGCCACACCGTAAAACTGATTTTGTTTTGATTTTCTCCTCAGAAAACACAAGACTCCTTGACATCTACCTCTTCCTGTTCAACGATTTCCTATTAATTACCAAAATTAAACGTCACAGAAAGGTAAAAATAGGTAGAGATATACATGGTTGTGGTTGTTATGTTTTTTAGCTTGGTAAATATTTTGAGTGTACTTTGGAAGATTGATCTAATGATAAATACAAGATATCTCATCAGCGTGAAGGACTGGAGATACCTCCTTAATAGAAAACCATAACTCTGATTCAAAACCCTGCTTCTAGGCTCAGTATGTCACAGACACACCAGGACAGGCAGAATTTACATGACAAGACCTTAATATTTGCCCGTTTGCCTGGTGGTGTTCTGACACGCTGGAGTCCTGCGGCTCAGAAAAGTTTCGAGGTTATGAGAAGATTTGTCATGCTCCCTCAAGACTCAGTTCAGCACCTGAGAAATTTTTATCCCAGAGGTATCAGAACTCTTGGAAAGAAGTAGAAAAAAAGAGGGGAGGCAGGAGAAAACAGGGAAATTGAAGGCTGGCTTTGTTCTCAGCACTAGCACAGTCTATTGGACGTCTCCTCTCTTTGCCTTGATTTCTCATCGTGGTTTAAAATGAAGGGAATTCTAGATATGACAAATATCTGTATTTAGCCACCAAAAAAGGGAGTGGATGACCTGATGTTACTAAAGCTTCAGTGGAGGAGCAAATCCAGCTAATTAAGTTTATGAAGCTGATGTAAATTGAGGCTAAGTGAACCTATGCTGATCTCAAGAGCTTTGTGTCTGATTTAAAGACTTGGGTTTTTCTTTAAAGAAGTAGGTGTTCTACTTTTGTAGGAGATAGAGAACACATGCAGCGAGAGATTCTAGACCAGCAGCATCATCCCTTAGGAACAGAGGGGGATGAAGGGAGCAGGGATTCAAGGGACCCAGTGCCCACAGGCAAGTCTCAAAGGGTTGCCCAATATACATATTTTGGGGAACCTTCTGTGAAGGGTTGCAACCCATCTGGCATGCCAGCTAATCTGGTGCCCCCAGCACTGTCTGCATCTATGGGAGGGGAGATAAGGAAACACACCTCCAAGGAATGGAGGAAAAGTCCTGTTATTAAATCTGGGGGGAAAGGGGGAAAAAAAAAGAAAGAGTTTTGAACACTTTTGTTTTCTGCCTGTGGACTCGTACTGTGCTTCTAATGAGGCTTTTTAGTACAAGGTGTGATGTAGAGCTCCAGGTACCAATGATTTTTCTGAGGTTCCTCAAGCAAGTAAGCTGTCTGAGTACCTTTGATAAGAGAAAGCATATAATTTAGGTCTGCTTGGTATGTATACTTCACGAGCAGATGGCAGACAACCAGCTAAGCAACTCCATCTTCTATCCCCAGAAATACGGGATCTCAGACACCAGTTTAATGCCAGTCTGTCCTTCCCTCACTCCTGAGCTGCAGTCCTTCATCAGAGAGGGTGGATTTTTCACTGTCCTAGACCAGCCCATCCCACTAGACAGACTGATATTGAAAAACGTTGACCCCATCCATGTTACAGGTATGTGCCTATGTGCATTTGAACATGTTCACAAATACCACCTCAGGGCATTATGTATGTGGCAGTATAAAAGACAAGATGCTATTTGTCCACAAACCGCTGTTAGATGCCTTGGGTGCCTGAACGCTCTGGCTTCACAGCTCTTCTCCTACCATGAAGCATGAACTGCTTACACAGATGTTACGTCCCATTTCCCCCTGCCTCTAACAGTGACCTTTACGTACACACCAGATATTACCCATTCACCCTGAAGGAGGTAGTTAGGCTCCAGTGACTTCTTTCTCACAAACCAAGTATTTCCTTGACCTAACTGTCCTCACACTCTGTCAAACCTGGGCATCCTTCCCAAGCACACTCTCAATCCCATACTGGTTATGCAGCATTTTCTGCAGCTGTCCCACTGCACTGCTTTCCTGGGTGTCCTCACATAGGAACAACAGCAATTCTCGAGGAGGACGGAGAGATCTACCTCCTGTTGCTGTTCCTACTCACCTCCCTACCAGCCCTTGAGAGGGTGGGAATCACCTACTGGACATCAATGCCTCCTTGCTTAGAGACATCCAAATGCACTGCCAGGGGAAACCAGATCCAGTAACTGCTGCTGTGCCCTTGGGTGAGGTAGGGAGGAGGAGTGACCTCCACAGAGAGTGACCAACCTTACCCTGACAAAACAACATCCCTGGAGTCACAAATCAGAGCTTGGGTGAGGGAACAGGCATGAAACATCAGGTTTCCCTTTGGTCTGAGCCACTCATTCAGGCTCTCACACACCCCAGTCTAACACTGCCCAGATCCCAGGAGCCTTCTATATCAAAAGGAAGCAAGAGAAATACAAATCTGCAGGCTCCAGGGCCTGTCAGCCATCCTAATCCTAAAGACTGAGAGGAAACGTTCAAGGAGCTAGAGTGCTCTGTAGAAAATCAATAGATATGGAAAACAAACCTAGAGCCTATAAAATTCATTATAACTTTGAAATATATTCACCCAGAATACTTAGTATTCAGCATTAATACCACTAGGAAATAAAGGTAGGCGATAAAAGGCAAATTACTCAAGATGAGATAAGGGGATGAACAGTGAATAATAACATTTTCTAGAAGGTGCTCCAGGCACTGTCTGCCTAACAAGTCTCCCTACCAACCCAGCAGGAACGAAGCAACTGCAGCGGCCACCTCTCACCAAGGGGAGGGCAGCCTCACGATCCTGCCTAAGCCCAGAGTAAATGCAATGTTGACAGCTCCCAGGTGCTGTTGCGGGCAGTGCAGCCTCCCTCTGGTTTGTCCATACGGCCATAAGAACCATAATGGAGATGGAAATAAGATTTTGGGGGTTTTTTCCAAGTCAGCATTTCCTGCACTCGGAGATTTCTAAACAAGGTCCCCATGATCCAGCAGCAGAATAGGCAAAGTTACCTGCTGCATCCCAGCCCAAGCTCTGGACATCAGCTACGGCCCTTCCCTGCACACAGGACCTCATTGCCTAACTTCTCTCCCACGTATTCCTACCAGCTTTATTACAGTCTCCGTCTTTAAGTCTCTGTCTGTTTATGGCAATCTCTGTCACTTATCTGTAGTCTTGTAACACCTTGAAAGCTCCATCCTAATACAGAACTCCTTGGACTTGAGCACAATAAAAATGGTGAGAAAAATGACTACAGGGAGCTTGCAGTTCAGATTTCCACCATTTTGTGTAAAACAACAAGCAAGACTTTCAATGCCAATGGAAAATATCCCTTTGCAGGAAAAAATAAAAGTGTAAATATTATCAGGAATGTGTGACCTTGGGGAACGCTGCCAATTCATTTACAGTCTGAAGAATTTTGCTATTGGTGGCAGTAAAAGATTAGAACTGCTATTGGTGGCAGTTCTCAGAAATGGCAACATCTGACTTGTAGTGATTGTAGTGACCCACCACATTAACCAAAAAAAGAAACCCTGATTTTTGATCTAACATGTACTTTTGCATCCATTCTTTCGCTGGGGGTTGATCTCACTTTGGGAAAAAAATGTACCTCAATACATAGATGAGAAAAAACTATATATATTGTAGTGTCATAGAACTAGTCTTTGGTAAGGGGCAGGAGGATGACAATTATGCAGGATAATTCTAGCCCGAAGCCTGCTACATATCAGTGGAGGGATAAGAGACATAATGGTGTCCTTCTAATCCTGGGAAGCTACCCTAAAGCAGAACTACCTGCGAATGCCAAAACCTTGTAGAAGAGATTCACACTTATATGCAAAGTGTAAGAGTAGGAACCCATATCTGAAGCTCATAAGAGACACATATTCTCTGATTAGGAAATCACTTTCCCTTTAACATTTGGCTGTGGATTTAAGATTTGGGGAGAACCCAAACCCTCCATCATCAGTGCAAATGCAGCCATTTCCCTACCTGGCAGCCATAGTATGGACTTGTTTGAAATAAAATTAAAATGGGGCCTTCCTCTTAAATTTCTGATATTTGTTTTTCTTTAATTTCAGCTAAGATTTAGTCCACTTTGAGTGAAAACTTCTCTTAATGACCCTCAGCTAGACTCAGAAGCACCAGAGCTGTACAATGGTAAAATCATTAAAAGAAATGAAAGCAGGATTAGCTTTTGGAAATAACAAAGCCTCCTGCAAAACACAAAACTAACCCTATCAGGGTGCATTGCCCTATTAAGAATCATAAAATATGATTACATATATAATTTCTTCATTCATAATCAGACAATGGGATATAAAGTTGGACTGACAGCTGTACAAGGGAATTTCTATCACCTCTTCACATTTTTCCACAGTCTTCAGCCTGCGAAATGCTTTCCTAATACAGCATGAAAATAGGTTCCGTCAGTGCATAGCAGTCTTCTTGCTACAAGCTCAGACAGAGGCTGCTAAGGTAAGTAGCACACTGTTTTTTCTTCTCTAATTACACAACCACACTTTCCCTAGAAGAGGATTGCAGCCTGAAAGCAGCCATGCTGTGATAACAACCTACTACAGTTGTGACATTGGACCAGAACCAAACCAAAACAAAATAACAACCCAGTGCTCTGGCTCACACATTTCCTACAGGATTTTTGCTGTTGAACACATACCAATTTGCTATCAGGGCTGGCAGCAGGTCATATTCTTGTTGAAAAACACTGTAATTTCTGATTGGTAAAAAACCCAGGCATTTCTTGTGTCACAGAAATGAACACAGTCAGCCCCTCCAGAGAAGTCAACGCCAAAACACAAACCCCCAGCTTATAAGTAGTAGTACTCAGATCAGAAAACTGCAGCACGCTCATCTATGCGCAACACACATCTTGCAATTTCAGGTTGAACAGATGGCATGATTCATCCCCCTGTTACATAAGTTTACCCCCATTTTCACACCACACCACATTCTAGTAATAACACTGCATGTAACATCTGAAAGTGTGATAGACACTTCACAGAAGTATATTTTTTTCTCCTGTAAGTTGAATTTCATTCTCTAGTGCCTAATGCGCACAAATTTGACTACCAATAATACTAATTCTTAAGAGTAAGTAACAGCAGACAGACTTCTTCAGAGAAAAGCAATAAGTGAATTCTTTCCATTTCCAAGTTTGTTGGTACTTGGAACAGGTATCTACTACAGATATACATACTATAGATACCTACTCAAGAAGTCGTTACCTTCTCCTATAATTGGAATATTATCTTTCCCTTCTAAAGCTGCCTTCAAACTAGGTGGTTACCATCTTCTCAATGTCTCCCAAATCCAGTTTATCAGAGAAGAGAGCCTTGCTGTGAAGGGTACTTTTCTCTTGGATGTGGTGGTATTACCCATTTTGTTGACTCAGGGTGCTCTAAGCTCTGGAAAGGGTAGACTTTCCAGCACTGGTTGAATGAAGTGAATTACCTCAGTTCAGCTCCCAAGAAGCCAAATCTCAGTATGATCAATATATTTTTTAAAGAAACTTTGCTAGCCAAGATGAGCTCATGAGTTTACCTGATGTGAATCTGCAAGGCACAAAGGAAGGTGATCTGGGTAAGACTGATGGATTGGTCTAGATGACCTTTAAAGGTCCCCTTCCAACCCAAACTATTGTATGATTCTGTGATACTGCTGAGTAGTATACAGGGAGCTAAGTATACCTGAGGCAGACAAGTGTCTCAAGCTGGCTAAGCTATATCAAAAGGGAGACAGCAAATTGAAGCCATACATGCCATATTCCCATTGACGCATCCCAAGCAGAAGGCTGACTCTTAGATCTCCTGACTTTTGTGCAGTGCCTGCCTTGGCTCCCAGCTCCCTTGAGAGGCGCAGGCTCACCCTGTCCACCTGCCTCTTGCTGCAGTACTGCACTCTACCAACCGCATGGGGAGTACACATGGTGCATTGAATGTTGATGCAGTGAATCCCATGCCCTATTCCCACCTCTTTCTCAGAGACCAAATACTCAGCCAACACATGAAAACACAAACCTGAAATGCGCTGCTGTTGCTCATCCCACCCATACCACTATCCTGCCTTCTGTTCTCTACCCCCATCTCCCAATCTTCTCCCTGAGCCTTGAAAAGCTCAACAGCTTAAATCCTGATTCCTGTGAGCCCAGTACTGCCTGGCAAAGTGCTGTGCAACCACCACCACACTGCACATCAGACCTCCTCTGCCAGAAGTTCCAGACAGGCCAGAGAAACCACCCTGTATCAGACGCAGGCTCTGTGCTCTGCCAGACACATGCAGACTCTTCCATGTCCTCTGCTGGGACCCCTTAGACCTGTAGGTCATCCAACTTATCTCTAGCTTTCTATTTTTCTGAGTGATGTTTTTAACTCATTCGGAACACACAAAAACCAACCAAATGGGTCAATACAAAATGTATGAACCCCAGCATAGCCGGAAGCATAAGGCTGCCCCTTTTCATGTGTTTCTACTCTTTGCATCAAAGCTCAGTGTCTCTGCATGCATTACAGCAGGAGAGCAGCTCCTGACTAAGCAAAATAAAAACCCTTGGATGGAAGAAGCACAGCTAGACCTTAAGCCTATATTGCTGCCAGCTAATTTGTAATGTCTAATCACAGCAATTCAGAGACAACTCAGCTTCTGTGACCCAGACCATCTGGACTAGCACAGAGAGAAGGAAGTTACGTGCTTTAAATCCATCTCTCCAGCCATCACCCCCTGCTCTCATATCTTGATGACAGAGGATACAGAGCTGACTGCTGTCAGCATGATGCTAGAAACTGAAATTCATGTGGCAGCACATGACAGATCCCAGAAGGGAACAGAATTTGTGATGCTGATAGCACTGGGGCCATCTTAATCAGAGGAACAGGAAGCCCAAACCACAGGGCAGTGTTAAGCTAATAAATATTACACAAAAGAGAGTGAAATAGCCTGCAGCAAGCTTCATCATTACAAGCAAACAGAGCCTTAAACCCCTACCTTCCAACCAGAAAGGAAACAAACCCTCACTGTAAATCTCTGGCCCCAGACACTGACTCCAGCAATGTGTGGTGACCTGAACAACTGGGAGCCTCGGTTCTGAGAGAATTCATGTTCATTTCAGGAATCATGAGCATGTGCCTTGAAGAAAGGCTAAATAAAACTCTGGTGGTTTATCTGTTTCAATTACTAGAACTTTTTTCTATTATCTTGGTTAACAACTTATTTTTTCCTGCTACAGAAAACATGGATGTCACAGATAGAAACAGCAATCTCCAATTACTCCATGCAACATGAAATCAAGAAAAGCACTGCTTTTTGCCTCCCCGCTGAATCCTCTGGAATTCAATAATGGCAGTGGAACCCTCTGGAATTCAATAAAAGCACCAACAGAGGCAGTGGAAGACTATTGTGGTGGTAACACAGTTATATCTGCCAGGATGCCTTAAGTTTCTAAAGCTAACGGATTTCTGACTTGACTAGGCAGGTGTAAGGTGTTTTGATCACAGAATGTAGGGATAAACTGAAGGAGGGAAATGTGCCTTGAAGTAAGTTTAGCACTTTTAGAGGCTTCTTTGCTTCAACTAGGGTAAGGCTTTTGCCATCCAGGGGAGCTTTGATACAGCTTGTCATTTCCTAGAAAGCAGGACAGTGGAAAAACCTATGTTGGTGAGGAGAATACCTTCACAAGAAAAGTCTAGAAAGGTTATTTTGAGAGCATTCACACTGTATTAACAAATTTCATTAAATTGTGCAGCCATAGCTGCTGATAGTTATGCCACTCTACCTACTGAATTATATCACAAGATGTTTTTGCATTAACTTGAGCATGAGATCAGTGAAAGCATATGTTGTGTTGACTCCTCAGTAATTTTTAAAATGAGATTAATTAAGTTTCTTTGGAAAAAGTCATAATTACATATAACATTCAGTTAAACCAGAGATGCTACTGGATATATAAAAAGAAAGAAGTGCAATGATGCCCTGCTTTATTTGCATTTTTTCTTACTTGAGGTTTTTCACCACTTTATTAACAGCAGCTCTGTCATTATGCATTTTTTTATACCCACTGCAGCCTTTGAAGTTTGCTTCAGAAACTTGAGTGTTTCTTTTGCATTAAGCCATTCAGTACTTCACTGCCATTTCAGATCTATGGCCCATGTAGCAGAAGTGTCACTTTATTTTTTCCTCTTGTTGAGACACGGGAAGAGACCCACAGAACAACCTGAAACTACTTGCCACAACATTTGTACAGGTTACTACCATGGAGGAAGGGTGCTCTCACCAGGTTAGCCTTGGCTAATCTCCTGATACTAGCCATAATCAAGAGAGAAAGGGAGACTTCCCTAAAGCCAGTCCTGGTGACTGTCACTTTCCCTCTTTCTGTCCCAAATCAATTAGTCTCCTCAGCAGGAAAGTTATCCATTAGAATATTCCCTATTCTTATTCCCAGGGGAAATGAAATAGAGAAGCCCTGCAGATGAGGGCTATGCTGAACAACACAATAGTGCAATTCCAGTTGTTCACAATATTCACGGGGGAGCCAGCATTCACCTCTACACCACAACTGAATTAGTGATGAGTTTGAGTGTTGCTCCTAATCTCACTCCTCCCCAGCAACACCCACGTGGATGTGGTTGTACATTTTATCCACTGTTTCACCAGTACATACAAGCTATGGTCTGGAGGCTGCATATATATATGTACTCACCTGGTTGAGCACCCTCCAGATGCAGCTTAAGGCCACTGAGGTACACATCCCTGTGCTTTTCCCTGTACCTGCAGTAGGCAAGCTCTTGTCATGGCTTCCTGGGAAAAGAACAGCCATGTAGGCTCCGTGCCAAGTGGTGAATGTGTAAGGCAGGAGAGCAAAACAGTGGAGACAGCAGATCTGCTCCACAGTTCCACACAATCTGCAAACACTTAGCCACAACTTGGCTTACACAGCTGTGCTCAATCTTCTTGATCCCAAGCCGAGCTTCACACTGCATCACACCCTCCCCCTTCCACTACGAGTGCCTCACCAGAACCTCACAGTACCTTGAAACATAGTCTGTCTTCAGGCAGACACAAGCTCAACAGGCTGTTCTGTGGTCTGAAGACAAAGATGCCTCAGGCAGAAATCAACTTCCCAACTCAAAGTTGGGAAGGAGACCTCTTTTCTCCATCTTTTTCCACTGTCTACACAGAGCCGCAAGGAAGATCTGCTTCAACAGTTAAACACAGGTTTCTGTGAATGCCCCACAATTCAATAGTGGCTTTGTTACGGAACTGGCCTCACACACATCAATCACCTGGCTTCTATGAAATACAGTTCCACCTTGAAAGACATTTCCATCTCACAAAAGAGCCCTTCATTAGCGGAAAAAATTAAAACAAGAGCTACTTCTGAGTCTTCCAGTTATGCTAATTGTCCAACTGCATTGAATGCGATGTCTGAACATGGACAGTGACTTGAACGCAGGATACTTAGCAGTCTTTTGCTGTTACTGGGAATGGAAAAACTACTCTGAATTTGACCTCTGAGAAAACGCATTTGAAACACAGCCATTATCACCGCCTCCTCAAGAATGTGAAAAATTTTCTTGCATCTCCCCACAAGTCTAAGAAACGGAGCATTTAGCTTGTTCTTAGATGTGCAGTTTCCCTACAGGTCATTTGTAAAATGGTATCTCCTCCATTTCAAAGCAGCTTTGCTATCTTGAAATGGGGCAAAGTAGTTCTGAATGACAAAACTGGTCTATTAGAAAGGTCTAATTTTTCTCTTTTTTTTCTTTTATTGTCATTAGTCATTCCTTTAACAGGTTAGAAAACAAAAAACCCAAAACATTTCAGTAACATTTCATCATCGTTTATACAGAACCGGTTGATGCATGGTGTCATCTCTTCATCCAAATCCACAGGTGCTTTCGGTATTGCAGAGTTCAGGAATTACAGTGCACACTGGACTATATTCTTTCACAATGTAAGGCACAACTACATGATCACAAGTAGTAAACACACACACTGAAAGTAGAACTTAAGAGAATGGAACTCCAAATAAAAAAAAAAAAACAACAAACCAAACAAAACCAAAACACACTCATGCAAAAAATCTACATACACCTACCAAGATGGTATGATCCAGTTTAAAAGAAGTGCAGTACTCTGTAGGTAAAACTGCAACATAAGGCTATTATAATACATTACGTCTAAATACCAGGTAAGAACTTAAAACTTTTCCCATTTCTATTTTATGCAACCATACAGAAATCAAGCTGTATGAGCAATATTCACATCTGCAATAATAAACCAATCATTAAAATTGAGAAAAGGGGCAAACAAGACAATGTAATTTGTGGCACACATCCATTACAGTACTGAAAAAAAAACAAGACTAAACTAATGGTACATGTGGTGAATGACAAAGCTGCATACAAAATTGCTTACACCCAGCAGACCATAATTATGACAGCTTGTGGTTATGATTTATTTCCTGTCCAGCAGCTGAAATTTGCAAGATTGGAACTACAGAAGTTAAAAGAATACAGAGTTTACAGTAACTTGAAACAATGGAATACTTTCAAACACATTAAATTAAGAGACTTCGTTCCTTTTTGGTGATAAACCTTCGCAATTTTGGCATCTACTATAACTTGTACATAACATGACAGTGAGCAAACCTTATTAAACTTACCTAATGTTTGAATTTCACACTGAGAGGTAGTTTAAATGAAACCTGATGTAATGGCATCAAATGATGGGGGTTTATGATTTTATTTATTTTTTTTTTTGTGACTTTTTCTCTTTTTCTTACAAAAGTGACAAATCCTATACAAGCAGCATTTTGGACACATTACTATAAAAAGTTCTGGTATTTGCTAACCCAGTGAGATGTTCTTTCAAACATCCTTTTTGGTGACCATAATCAATCTATAGTGTGATACAGAGTACTTTACCATAAAGCCACCAGCAGGAGCCTGGACCTGCCAGCACTGGCCTGTTGACATATAACGATGAACACTTTTTCCCAGCCCTCTTTACCCAAAAAAGGCAGGAAATAGAGATGACTGTGGTTTTAGTTTAGGTCATAGGGGAAGGAAACATTGGAAAACACACCTACCAGGATTCTGCTTTCATAGTAACATTGATCTAAAAGGGTTAGCAGGACTTCAGTAATCTTCAAATAAGCAGATGCTCCTGTATCTTTTGCACAGTGAGTGCATAGTGTGTGGTGAGCTTCAGACAAAAGGCAGAGTTTATTACCTTAACTAGTACCTATCTTTTCAATTACTGTGATTTTAAGTGGCATCTAACGTTCTCTAAAGATGTAAACCTCTTTATTCAGTGCCCCTTAGAAAAAATAGAAAACAACCAATCCAAAACTGAGTTTCTGTGGCAAGAACTTCACTATCCAGCTATTGCTGGGTCTGAAAAGTACACCATTTAGTGCTTTTGGAAAGGCCGTGGTTGGACAACAATGCCAAACTTATTCTAGAAGGGATGCTGAGGTCAAGACTTCAAAAGTTAAGAAGTGGACAACTGGAAAGACCCTTGAAAATACACAAGATTCACGTTTTCTCATTTAATAATCTTAAAATGAAGCTCTACAAAGACACTGTGTGCGTGATTACATGGGTTTTGTTGTTAATGTGCTCTCAGATGATGATCAAGATTTTGGTACAAAGAAGTTACAAGTGCAATTCTCCTTACATAGCAAGGGGCCAAATGTAATACAGTGAGAAGTTCAGCTGAAGACAAGATCACCGTGCCCACTTGCACATGCAATGCGTACGGGCAGCATATATTTGCCCAAGCCATCCACAGAAAAAGGCAGCAAAGGATATTTCCATTTAATATCTCCCAGTGCAGTCTGCTGCTAAGCAAAGCATTCTGCTGAAGAAAGACTTGGCCTTAAGAGAATGGCAATAACAGGAGGGAATGAAGGATATCATCCAAACACAACAGCAATGCGGAGAGGTGAGAGGATGAAGGATAGAGCTCCCGAACAGCAGATGGTGCAGACGTTCCCTCTCATCCATCTTCCATACGTTCCCACTCAAAACCAAGCAGGTCTTCAGTTTTGCTTTGGTTGAAATCCCCACTCCCTGCAAACATAAGGCACAGAACAACAGGCACCAGAGCATCACACTGCCTCCTGGTATGGTGTCTTGCCCTACCCAATATGTCACCATGGCCCAAGGGGTCATTTTGCCAGGAGAGAAATTTTTTCTCCAGTATTTATCCCTTCAGAAGTTGGGAGGTGAGACTCCCAGTTCTCAGCTCCACAGATTTGCACGCAGGCAGGATGGAGGATGTGCCGTGGCATGGAGGTATGCTGGCTGCCAGCATCAGTCATCAGTCTGATGGCCAAGCATCATCTGTGGTTTCCTTCTTCCTCACAGGGACAACAGATAATTCCTGAACCACCCAGCAGTTAGCTAGCCACCCAACCCTGCCAGGAAACAAGGGATACAAAATTGAATCTAAACTGCAACAGCACAGACCCCATTTTAGAGCCTGCTTCTCATCACCAGACAGAGTCGAGTGGCAGTGTAATCCGACTTTATTGATGATAAGAATATTCATCTGGGCTCTGTCCAATTTGGTATACTTAATACCTTGTACCTTCTCCACAAGGATCGATTTTTGCTTTGAGTTTATAAGGAGTAATTAATATTCATTCAGAATTAAGCAAAGTCAGATTCCCAATGCATGAAGATGTTTATTATTTATTCATATTTAAGGGCTTGTTAGATTAATCTATTTTAAATTACCACATGCTGCCAGGCACAATTACTATAATTTATTAGGATAATTTTGGTGGTTTATTTCCCCCTGATGCAACCTTGCAGAAGGTGTATGCTGCTTTTCAAATGCTCCTATAAAGCAGCTCACGCTGCCACTAACACAGCAGCAGCAGTGAGAAGCGTCCCCTTCTCCAAAGGGGCCAAACTTCAGATTGTGTAGTCCAACACTAGTTCATTTTTTAAGCAGGTATAGAAATCCTTACATCATATTTAATGTGGGAGGATGCACTCCTTTGTGGCAAGACACTGGAAAAATCTATGGTGACTTACTCCTAAAACGTTAGATGGCGAATTCCAATAGCTGGCTCAGACACCTTAATGTTAATTAATATCCCAACTAAACAGTGCAAAAGGAACATCTTCCTGCCTCTGTTTCTTGGGTGTAAATGTCTGCTTCTGGGACTTTTCAGAAGTGGTGCTTACAGTGAAATAAAGTCTTCAGCTCCATGCTGTGTAAAGATTTCACCTAATTTTTTTTTAAAAACCCTACATATTTGCTTAAAAGCTGCAGTTACCATTATTGCATTTAATTGATATCCTCAGGGGCCTAAACCGAGACAGGCTTCTATGGAATTTAATTACTTTCCACGAGGGCTTGCAAGGTAAAGGTGCAATTACAGCAGCAAGGGCTGCTACTTGCACCAAGGGAGGGCCAGCTTCCCTGACAGCCCCATGCCAGTGCCCACTCACTGAGCACAAATCTCTGTGTTAAGAGGCTTTGCCTCTGCTGCAGTAGTCACAGATAGTCATTGCTCATTTTAGCCTTTAAAAATAATTTAAAACAAAACAATTTGACTCAACAATGGACAAAGTCACTCTGTGTATGAACCTGTTGTAATTACAGCAAGCACTGCTTCACTCAGTTACATCCTTCCTGCAATGCTAAAGTGAGTACACATCAAGCAAGGTGCAGAATTATCATTCCCCCAAGCCCAAGCTGGGCTTTGGGCAAGTCCTTCCACATCAGTATAATGAAGGAAATAACACCTCCATGACTGGCTGCAAATCAGTCAGTTGATTCTTGTATATCAAATTATATTCTCAAAATTATATTTTCTCACCTTTGAAAAAGGCCCTCATTTACCCTGATGTCCGGGGAAGAGCATCCAATATGCTGATGCAGAAGGAACTGAAGAAGAGAGCCTGCTTTGAAACTGCCCCCAGCTGAGCGGCTGCAATACCCACAGCACACCTAATGATTTCTTCCCCCAAAAATGACTGTATGGTGCAAACTCTTTTGAACTGAACTGATTAATCAGAATCTCCTGAGTAAATGCAGACACACACAAAAAAAAAAAGAAAAAGAAAAGACCAACTTTTTAATACAGAAACAAAAGGTTGAGTAAAACTAACGATTTTCTAACAAAGAATGTCCTGGGGACAGGAAGACAATGTCATGCTTTTGATGATACAGTCCTGTGCTTGACACTAATGCTTTCACAGTTAAGATTTTACCCCAATTATAAATCTCCCATAGCAAGTAACAAAATATAGCTTAGTCCTCTTTAAATTAGCTATTCTTTGCAAGTTTTCAGATATAGAGCTTAAGAGCAATCTAACAAAATTATTTCAGTATTCCTTTCATCAAACTTCTATTATTTTAATATTACACTTTTGATAATTAGGGCATTCCCTATCAGTTATAAGGAAATATTAGGGTGTTTACATTTACTGCTTTTTAAGAAATCCTCATTTCCTCTAATCTAATGAACAGTGAGGGGAAAATGCTGGTGTCACCCATGCCCAACAGGGAAAAATCTGACCATTAGAGTTTAATCCAGCCAATGCAACACTAATGCTGTAGTCTCTCCATGATACTTAATTTCCATGAATTAACTAGGTTATGGTTCCCCTTTGCAGTACGGAGGGTAAGCAATCTGAGGGAGCATCTGCATTTGCTGCACATTGAGGCCCCTTGAAATGACCAAAAATCAGAAGAAGCAAAAATTACATCAGTGCAGAGCCAGAAGATGGCATTCCTCTCACTCCTTCAGCCCTCAGATTTTGCTTCGGAATCAAAATCTCTGCTTTTAACTCTCAGTTTTTCCCTCTGGGATGTTTGACCAAGCAAACAACAAACATAGCCAATATTTTTGACACCCAGTAAGTTGTTATTTTAAACAGAGTTTCAATAAACTACAAAAGTTGATACTGTTAGAAGCTTGAAAATATATGTTCTCATTAAAAAACGCTGGCACTTAGAAAGATCTCTGGTGGCCAATCACAGCTTGGGGAGTGCTGTAATTTATAACTTTGATCCCCACAGCTAAACCATTTAATCTGATAATAAACATCAATCACTGATTTTTATTGCACCATTTTGCAGCCTGAGCAGAAAACCTTGCTCTTGTGGACAAATCAGGCACCCCAAAGTGACTCTTGCAAATAAATACTGACTCTAATATTCAGCAATATAATTCCAGGGGATCAATTTTTTATTTAAGCGCTACTGGAGCTAGGAAAATGTTTGCAATTACAAAAATATCTACAAAGGCAACTTAGTGCAGTGTAACAGCATCTAGCGAGTTGGAGCCTGCTTCTCTAGCAGCTCAGTGACATGTACCATGATGTTTGTTACGGCTGTCATCAGAAAGTTAAGTGTGTCCAGATATCCTGTGTGACAGTCTGTAACTCACCATTAAAAATTATGCAAGATCCCATTATGTTCCTATGCAGCCTCTCTCATTGGTTCAAGGTTCTAACCCACCACCTACCACTCCACAGCAGGGGAAATGGAATGGTCACGTGTCACCGTGCAAGTAGACAACTGCTAGGAAAAAATAAATCAGACAGAGCCCATTAATATATAATGACTTTAAACTACCATTAATTCAGATACTCCTTCCAATCCAGAGAGCTATTTAAGTAGAAACTGAAATAATGATTTCCCTTTGGACACTTTGAACATCATCATCACTTAATGCTGGATTTTAGCACTCTGTGGAACAAGGCAGCTCGTCAGTATGCTTTCTGAAATGTTCTCCTGTAAACTAATATTTACCACTAAAGATACATTATAGTTAAATTATTTATGAAAGTTCCAGTGCAAGTAAAAACGGAAGATTAAGAACATAAAGACAGTCCCAGTTGCCTTCACGAATACCTGCAAGAATCAATCTAGTAGGCAGCAGCAAGAACATTGAGATCTGATTACACTTTTTTTAACAGGATTATCTGGGTTTCTGCTTCAGAGAAGACAAGCTAAATGTAAAGTTTTCTGTTCAATAATTCACTTTACAGACTAATGACTATTAGGGGAAAAAAGGGTCATTTTCATCTTTTCTCCCCAAAAAGAAAAGACAAAACCAAGAATAGAGCAATGAATATTGGTCTTGAGAAAAGTACCAGGAAGGGCTGAAACAGGCTGTTATGTCAGGTTTTTAAACCAACATTCACACGATAGCTGACCAAACGTAAACTATTCCCCATTTCAACACAACATTGAGATCTCAAAAGATCCAGCAGCAGCTGAGCAAACTGTCGTGGTTTAAGCCCAGTCCGTAAATTAGAACTTCCCCCGCCCCCCCCTAACCAACGTGGGGCCCAAACCCACGACCCTGAGATTAAGAGTCTCATGCTGAACCCAGGACAGCAACCCAGGGATCCAACCACCAGCCACACACTAAAGCTTGGCTATCACAATACGTGGACAGAAAAAGCATGCTCAGGGCAAAACGCAATCAGTATATATTGATCTTTCTTAATTATCTCCCCAGAGCATACTCAACTACAAGGAGCTTTACTTACGTGAAAAATGTTTCACCTTTGTTCCAAGCAAGGGAAATATATGAAGGCACTTAAATTCATGCCTTTTAGTCTTGCATCTCCATGAATACATTTTAGTTACTGATTACAAGTACTGGAGCTACTCAAAGTGAACTTTCCAGTTGTCTCTGGTAAACTCTCCAGTGTGTATATAAAATAGCTTTAACAGAGACACACATCAGCAATTTTGTAAGTGTTGCATTAAATCCAGACGGTGTTTTTCATCTCAAGACAGAAAAATGCATATTAATCCACCAGCAAAGCAATACATTGAGAATTTTAAACATTTCTGTCAGTACCGGTAAAGCCATAATACATTCTTTGCTAGATGAGATACTGAATCATTTTGGTTCATTTGGAGGCCATTTGCTAACTTTATTAGGCAATATTCAGATGATGGATATCAAAAGGATATTCACTATAGAAACAGGCTTTGTTTCTGAAGACAGTAATTAGGTTAACCTCATGAATAAACCCTTTATATCAGCAGCCTGTACAAAGTGAAAGTAAAAAAATGCAGGACAAAATGAGGAAAACCAAAATAAATTCATGTAAAGGAAAAGACATCTATGCATAGCGCTCTCCATCTGATACTTCCCAAACAATTCATCTGTGAATAGAAATGTCATAGTACCTGATATGCCAAAACCTATAGGTGTAGTGTTACAGACGTGACCATAATGCCATTATGATCACATACCATAACACATATGCAATTATTAACGTATCATTCAGAAGTTAAGGCAGTTCCAGCTCCAGATGAAAGCATTGCTCCTGAGCATCCGCACTCCCCCAGGCATCCAGCAATGCCCCAGCCCTGCTACAAGGGCTTCCTACGCAGCCAGGGAATTACAAGTCCTCTGCTTAGCCCTACTCTTGACACCCACCCTTTGGTGCAATGGGCTAAAGCCAACTCAGACATGAGTTGTGAGGGCTGAGATAGAGTCACCTAGCAGTGATTTGCAGAGGTGATAATCTCGTGGAGCTTTTACTGACTGCTCATAGAGCTGCAGGTGCTCAGCACATCTGCATCCAGATACGTTGAGATACTCAGCATTGCCAGCAGTACACCAACAGGAGGCTGCAAGCAAAACTGCAGGCAATACCTTTTCTCTTAGCTATAACACCAAGCAATGAGCCACAATCACTTCAAATGTTAAACAAATGCAGAATAAGTTACTAGAAAGATGTTAAGGGTAAAAAGGGTGCAAAAGGAGACCCTAAGCTAAACTTTGGCATAATTTAAGCAGACTAAGCATAAGCTAAGAAACTATACACAATAGTAGAAAAGCCTTCATTTAACCCAATCTCTCTCTGCCATTATAGTTCACAGGTTACAGCAGAACCACACCACACACCAGTGTGCAGCAGCCATCCTTGTGCAGTATCACCAGTATTTGCACAGTCAAGTTTTCATACTTACCTTGAGTGAATGCAAAGGCACCAGTCAGCTGAATGCTGCAAAGTGGTTTTAGTGGAAAAGAAACTTTTCAGGGGGGGTTCTGCCCTTTTTGTTTGTTTTGCTTTGCATTGGTTGTTTGATTTTTTAAAACAGAACGAATAAAGCAAATACAGAAGAATTTGGAAGATGTGAATCTACATAAGAAGTAGGCTACAAGATTCTTCCAGGGCAACAACGGGAGTGTGGACTGAGAGAGGTAGACCTACTATGAACCTGTGGTTTCCACTGACTTCAGGTGGTTACAGCCAACAGCAGCTAAGCTGGTCCTGAAGGTCACGTTGCTTCACTTGAACATCTGGAGATTTGACCTCAAAAATTCAGAACAGAAGGCAAAGAACAGAGGCAGTAAAGAAAAAGGGTGAATCCCATTTGCACTAGACTGTTCAGGAAAAGAACAGCTATCCTTTCATACCAAAACACCTAGTAGTTCCAGTACCTCTAGCAAGGTTAGCTCCAAACCACAAAGTAAAAAATTAAAGACCTCAGAGCAAAATTCAAATGAGGTCATTTGATGTCTTGGCATAGGCTGAGGGCAACAGCACATTGCCAACAGACTTGAAAGCCATTAGTTTAACATAGTGCAACATGCATAATGCACGGTATAAAAGTGTGATTAGCTTTAAAAACTAAGGACCAACCTGCTGGGCAGCATGGATGCAAGTTTAGGATATCTCTAAACAGAGGGCAAAGGTATGAGCCGCAGTGCTGGGCTATCCAGCGCTGGATATGCTTCACATATATTCGCACACAGAGTGCCACAGGATACGCTTGTCCTGTTCAGCCTCCTATTGCCCTGAAAGTCCCAAAACAATTTCAGGAAACAGAATGCCCCGAGACAGGTCACCTCTGCTGTGACTCACTCATTTTAAGAGCCATTACAAAGGGTCTTAAGAAAGAGGTTATTTGATCTTAGGCTTTCCCCTTCTGCAGAACAAAGCATTATATTTCAGCACTAACAATGAGATATTTTTCCTCAAGTCAGCTTTAAAACAATGTTGACATTATAGTCAATACATTACATATCACTATATTTATGTCAGAAACTATTGGCATAAAAATAAATCAATCTAAATGCATAGCTCTTGTATTTAAATGAAGCCTGGAAATGCCATATCTTTCCTTCAATTTTCACTCAGCTTCTCATATGTGTATCAATCATTTCTGACAGTTTTCATACACTGAAATATAACCTCTAGTCTCACTAAAAACTATTTTAAGTGAATTTTACATAAAAAGACTGGAAAAATCTGCTTTGGGGAGCTCTTCTTATAAACAATATAGTTTCTGATAGCCTAAGCATCACCAAGTGAAATT
>JAVHNF010066400.1:14776-25884 GCA_034783455.1 Micropsitta finschii | reverse complement strand
GCTTCTGCCTAAGAGCTCAGCTCAGTCTCCCCTCTTCTGGCAGGTTCAAGCCATTCCCCTTGGCCTGTCCCTACAGACCCTTGTCCAAAGCCCTTCTCCAGATTCCCCATAAGCCCCTTTAGATGCTGTCATCTGTTGATGACAGTTTTTGACAACAGTACTGTCATCTCCTGCACTGGCACACAGCCACAGACTGACTGGAGAGTATAAACATGCGAGGGACGTGGAAGACAAGAAGGAAGGCATCAGCCTGGTGGGGGAAGGAGAGAATAAAGGTAAATCCCATCCTTTCTCCTTTCCTTCAGCCCTTCTCTGGTGCTTGCCTGGCCTGCCCTATGAAATGTGTATTTTCCCCAAAAGCATTTCCTTACCTGTCTGAAAACGCCACATCAAGGAATCTTATTCAGGAATTCTGAAATTAAGTTTTCCAATGTCTTGTTTCTTTCATGTCAATAAATCGGGTGATCTCAAGACAGTGGCTCTCCAGAAGTTACTTGACAGCTTCACATTTTGAAAGCAATTTCACAGTGGTTCTTGACATTCATTGCCTCTTCCTTTTAGATTAAGCAGCGCTACAATAACAGGCTGCTTTGGAATGTTGTAAATCATTCCCTGGGAAAACACTGCAGCGTTTTCAACTCTACAAAACAGATCTGAAGCCTTGTTTAGCGCTTTGGAAAGCATTTCTCATGCAAAGACTGAGCAGTGCCTCCACCACAGCAAAGTACTTATTGTCAAGATGAAATAGTCCTTTTACAGGGATACAAGTAGAGACATTCAAGGGAATACACCTCTTAGGGCCACCTCTTCCGAACAGGATGATAGAGAACGGCTCCGGCCTTGCCATGAATCTTAACCCCAGCACAGAGCTGTAACAAAGGACTGAAGGGGGTTCCTTCCAAGTAGAGAATGGTTTTCCATGTTTGTTTCTTGGCAGCTGAAGACTTGTTTTTCCCTTCCTAAACACTTGTTGTGCCACAGTAATAAATGGCAAAAATACAGAGGAAATTAATTGTTAGGTCATTATAAATACAATAAATCAAGAGTAAAATTCAGCTGACCAACTCCAAGCATGCCACTGGTTGCTGTGAACTTTCAACTCTGAAGGCTACAGAAATGCTGTGTTCAAATGAATTAAAAGGAGAAAATGGTGCTTGCATACAGTAACAGTGATGTGTTTCTCAGACAGCCGTGGATTGCTGTGATCAGGTTACAGACCTGTGGGTCCTGAGCACCCACAGTGAGCAGGTTTCCATCTGGAGCCTCAACGCTCCCCAGTTCCAGGGTAACCAAGGCCTGGGAGGGAATTCCATTCCCGGTCTGGCCTTTCAGCTTTAGGGAAGGGGGAGGATGACACCTGCAAGACTCCCCTGCCCGTACAGACCAAGTCTTGTGACCCAGCATCTGCCTGAACTGAAGCCTCTATGCAGCATGGATTCATTCTTGGGTTTGGCTAAGGAAGGCTTTGCCGTTTTTCATTTACCTCAAGCCCGTATTTCACTCCAGCTTCCCATTTTAGGGCAGACAAGACTCTGATCCTGAAACCCACGACACATTCAGGTGACAACAAGCAGAGCTCGCAGCTCAGAGCTGATTTACTACATCACACTTGAGTTCTGGCAACGCCAGCACAAAACCTGGACGAGCCCCGTTTATGAACGCATTGTTGGAAAAGTGAATGGAAAAATTATTCTCGTAAATCCCGTCAGGAAAACAACAAAAAACTCCCTGAGTGAGTGAAACCCGATGAGGAACGTTAGGAGCTCACGGAATTAAATCACCGCGCGCCTTGGCTCCGGCAGTGATGGTGTTTGGGGAGTGCTCTCTCTCAGGCCAGCTGAATGCTGTGGCACCTGACCTGCTTTCCAGCTGCTTCCCTGGACATTCCATGGCTTGGAACTGCCTTTGAATCCCATTAGTTACAGGAAGTAGTTGTATTTTTAATTACTTTTTTAGATCTGGCTTTAATTTCTTAAGCAAAACCGTGCAAAGTGTAAGAAGAATGAAGCTCTTACCTGTAACTGAGATCTCACATGCATTACTGGGAACAACCTCCATTACACACACCTCAGGGTGCTGCTGCCTCTGAATTACCTGTGGCTTCAGAACTCCAACTGTGTCCTTAAATACATTGTCACAACATTGTTATTTTCCTGTAAGCCTCTGTTTTCCAATCAAAGTTTATTAAAATGTCAAAAATAGAACTTACAGTTTCACATAGGAAAGAGGAGGGCATACATAGTACAGGCCTTTAGTAACAAAATAGGTGATAATGCGTAACAAGCTAAAGCACGTAGGAGGCATCACTGCCCGTTAACATACAATCTCAGGTTAAGTCTAAACTAATGCAAACATGCTCGTACATATCTATCAAAGGAGGAAAGTGGGATGCTGCCACGGGGAGAGTGAGCAGTAGGGACTGCTGCAGGCTCCTCCAGTAGCTATGTACGGGAGGAAATGGAAGATGAACCAAAACCATTTATGGAGTAATTCCTCATTGTCTTTTCAAGCCTCATACATCAGAGCAGACCTGCAGAGCACAACTCTGGAACTTGGCTGGGTGTTAAAAGCTACAACAGCAACTCGGGTGAAGGCTCCTGCTGGAGAAGTCCTTGCTCTGCTCTAGTCACCAGGGTTTGCTGCTCAGGTCTGAGGGAATCTCTTACTCTCACATCGAACTGCCTGATTCCTAGCAATCACCAGAAAGGAACATCTGAAAGGTTCATTTCTGAGTCCGTATTTGCCCTTTCTGATCAAAATTAAGTATTTGATTCATCTGAATATTCCAGAAAGACAACATAAATACAAAAACACGTACATGATAAGAACATCTACTGAACTTCTTACCCATACCGCTCAATCAGCTACAATAATGACTAAGTATTTCTCATTCTAGCTTACCAGCTTATTTGTGAAATCCCGTTCCTCCTCCCTGTCCAGTACCTTAGAGACCCGGGAAGCTCACGGGTGTGTTGTGATGCGGGTGCAGTACTTCACTGAGCTGTGCTCTCCCAGCTAGTAAGTAGGACAAGGCGCTGGGTCAGCTCTTGCTGGGTGTTCTTCACCCTGCAAAGGACTCTGTGGTTCACACTATGCTGATCCTTAAGGGGAGAGGAAACTAACTTCTCTGTGATTCCTTCTCCAAGGTTACCCCCAGCCTTTTCATGGCATGGAGGGGTAGCCAGAGCATCGGGGAGATTAGTTTCAATTAGATTTCTCCACCTTTGTACACAGCCATGCTGACTCCTGGAGATGAAATCAAATGGACAGCACTGGATTACCTCTAAGCTGAACACAAAATACAAACTGAAATTCAGTTCAATACATTAATAATAACAAAAAAACCCAAAACAGAACAAGACCACAGTCGTTGAAAACCACAAGGCCATCAGTGTCATCTGCCAGCAGCCAGGCCCTTGTGTGTGTGGCTACGCCAAGTTAAGAGTCCAAGTTCCTGCTAGTGACTCTCCTAGTAACAAAAATGTATGAAATACGGTAAAACTAGCCAAGACTACCACTAAAGGAGAAGATTTTCCAGTACAGGAATGGAACCTAAGCGAGGCCGTGGCTGATTGCATACATTTGTGCTACATACCAAAGCTACTTCCAGAGAGTTTTAGGGAAACAGGGAAACCCGCCGTCATCTCCAGCCGAACGCCGCCTCTCCCCTCGCATTAGTGTCCTGGCCAACGGCATGACTGAGCAGGTTTCACATCTGAAGGGGAATTTGCTTTCAGCTGCCCCATCTTTTTCAGTCATGCAACATCAAAGGAAGCTCGACCACACCATCCCCTGGATGCCAGCCCTTCCTCAGCCTCTCTTCCCATGGTCCAGGACTTCCCCTCTGACTTTATAAGGTGACTTTAGACACCGTAAAGCTTTTATGAATTAATGAGAAGGCAAACAAAAGGGAGGGGAGGAAACGGACACTTGAGTGGAGATAATCCTCTCCATTTTATCTAACTACTGCTAGGCCAGCTTCCATTTTCCATCAGAAGTCATTTTACGTAGGGGATGATGAGGTGAGATTAACCAAAGTCTTCATGCACAACGCAAATCCCATTTTTCAAAAGGCAGCTATTAGTAACAGCAATTAATTATCCTTTATCAAGTAGAAGACATAAATCTGGTTCCTACCAGAAATCCAAGCCCAAATCTTACTTTGGCTTTGTGCTACAGTCAGGGTTTATTCCAGCTTGCAGCCTCTGGGCCAGGCCAGGTTCCTGCACACACCATCATCTCACACTGCAATTACGATGTCATTTCTGTTGCTAATGCACAAGGCTCCACAGGGTCCAGCTTCCTCCCTGATTATGTGGACAATGAAAAACTGTTTGCTGGCTAAACCAAGCAAATACAACTTAAAGACACTCAGGGAGGAAACCTGGGGCCACCTTACACAGCACATTTCTTCCTCTCCCACTAAATCTCTTCTCAAAGTCAGATATTTCCACAAAAGCCAGGATATATCTTTGTGACTATGTTAGAAACCTGCATCTGAAAGACTATGCCAAATCCATCCTCAATGAGAGACCTGCTGTTTAAGTGGCCAGAAAACACTTGTTTTATACAGCTGCTCTTATTGCACAAGTCCATGCAATCAGAGATTTAACTAAAATCAGACACATTACAAAAGCTTGAAACAATAAAAGTCCTAGAGAACCTCCAGGGCTATGATACAAGCCGTATGGCACAGTGAGAGCTCCCAGTCCAAACTCCACAACAGGATATTCCTGGATGGTTCAGGAGCCCGTCCACCACTGCGTGTCTTCCTTGGAATTTCAATTCCATGTACAAAACATTGCTTGCTTCCAGAAGAAATCTCTGCACAGCATCCCTTGGTGTGCCTGGTAGAACAAACACCAGCAGAGAGCCTGGTGGATCTGTTCCTGGGTCTGCTGAACACGGGGCACCTCGTGCCCTGTTTTGCTGATGCTCAGGTCCAAGAGTGATGGGGTTTTTGCAGACCAGGCAGTGGGGTTGATATCGGAGTGGTCCCAAAGGAAAAGCCTCTACAGGTAACTTGGGAATTCCTGACGGGTGTTTGAAATGCTTCTGCAGTCTGCACCCGTGTGGGACCACGGTGCTCTGGGGCTGCAGCCACAACCTGGCACTGCAGGAAAACTGCTGCTGAACTCGGTGGTGCTGCTTGGTTTTGCATCTGGGAGCACAACAGGACTGAAGCCTGAACACAAAGTCCATCCGGTTCTATCCTTCCCAGAGCCAGCTCCAGCTCCTGTGTTTGCCTTTCATGTATAAAACCAAAAAAGACAAAGAAGATTTCCATAGGAAACTGATGATCACTTTCTCCCCTCCCCCTTTTGATAGTTTGGCACAAATGCGTATGATACTCGATGCAGATATAAAGAAAGAGATAATGAGATCACACTGACAAAGTTATGAGACTTATTTGGCAAATATGAACCATAAAAACAAGTGCTAAGGGTTGGTTCTTTCCAGTTGTGGGAGTTGTTTGCCATGACAGTTGCTGCAGGGAAAAAATATCAGTCTGGAGCATGTCTGTTTGAAATGAAGGTTTTATAATACAAGTAAATACACTCTCTCCCAATTTCTCCAGGCAAAAGCACATCTCAGAGCATTGGAATCAGCTGAAATATGTTTTAAACACAAGGGGGTTGTGTCTGAGATGTCCTGGTTCATGTGCAGTCACATGTGACAGCACAGGACAACTGCATATGCTGAAAGCAGCCATGAGGGCCTGTTCACTTCCATCACTAGAGCAGACCTGGACACAGGAGTCATGAAGCCCCGATGTCTCCAGAAGTGGCAGATCCCATCCAACAGACTGAGAAAACAGAATACAGACTTTTGGTGGTTAATGCACACAGACTGCAGGGTAACAAAGGCTTAACTTGGCCATGCAGAGCTCTCCATGTGACAAACACCTGCCTATGAGCAGCTCAAGTCAAATATCACTGCAGTAATATCAGAGGAGCCTTCAGTCTGGCCTCTTTTGCTTCATGTCAATCCAGCCTGAGGCCATCAGGGTATCGGCTGCATCCCTCAGGCACGGAACAAGACTCTGCCTTCTTGCTAGCAGACCAGCATGGGAAATTCGCTCCTTTTGGGAGCATTACTGGGGGAATTAGCTCTTGTGTGTGCTTTAAACACTTCCTTTTCCCCCTCCTGCTGCAATCCCAGGGAGGACAGGCACAGATCAGGTGGATGCTGATGGGAACGGGCAAGCAAGACTCATCCTGAAGTCCCAGGGTGCCTGGCTTTTCAGAGGTGCTGCATGACACGAGCCTGGAGCTGTGTGAGGCAAATGGGAGGTCTCCTCTGCAGCTCCCATGTGCTCACAGCAGCACAGAGCGGGTGCTGGAGGCACAGCACGGCCTCCCCTCTGCTGATACAAAGTCCAGTTCTTCATCATGATAAACTTCAGCCTCAAATTGTAACTGCAAAGGCCCAGAGCGCTGGAACCAAAGTGCTAAATGGGTTCAGTGGAAGTGGCTTAAATGGGTAATTATAAAAATAAAATAGAACAAAACCCTCTTTCTTTTTAGCAGATTGTTTTCCTCATCACTTCAATAACTGGGAATCCGTTCACTGTGTTTAACTAAGGGTTAAGCCAATTCCATTTTCCAGTCTTTGCTCCCCCCACCCATCCCCAGGAGATGTTTCCTTAGGAGACGCTGGAACAACGAATGCTCGGGGAGCCCATTTGTGTGAGGACCTTGTCCAGCCACTGCAAGGGACCGTTGAGGTGCAGTTCAATCCAGCAGGGAGTACTGGTCACAGTCTGCCGCCTGCCAGAAGGAAGGGGTTGGGGGAGAGAAGAGGAAAAAAAGGAACAAAACTTTACCAATGTGAAGAGGTTTTACAGCTACCGGAGCATTCTTTCCTGCTTAGACAATAGTCGTGCATGTGAGGCCAAAGGAATGTCTCTCTCCTCTGTAACACGCTTCTGGCCTACACTGCCAGCTGCTTTTAAAACCCCTACCTTTTCTCTTTACATTTCTTATGATCCCAAAGCAGCAGCTCACTACACAGCCTATTTACTACTCAGGTTCCTGAAAACAGGCAGCACTGGATTCCCTGAATGGAATGGAAGGTGTTTACCTAAGCAGAATTCTTCAGTTTTCTTTTACAGACCTCATTTTCCCCTCTCCTGATTAGATAGCAACATATGCAGGTTACCAAGTAAGTTCAGTTTCTCTAAGGATAAGCCAAGGCTGCTCTCATTGTACCATATCTGCAGGTTCTGGCAGGATGTGGCAGTGATGGAGACATCCCCAGGCAGCCTTTCGGCCTCTCCCTTGCAGCCCCTGTGCACTTGGAGCTGCTGCTGAGCAGCCTCTTTGCACAGCTCCAGAGGATGTGCTGGATGGTTGAACCCTACCCTACGCGTGCTGCGTAGGGGCTCTCCAACAGACCTGCACTTGCTCTGCTGCCCTGAAAGAAGCAGAAGTGCTGCTGAGTGTAAAAGGTTGCAAACCCCCTCAGGAAAGCAGGGATGTGGTATTAGAATGTGTTTTAAAATCCCTGCAGAGCTGGCGGCTGTGGCTGGAGAGTAGAGGGGGATGCACTGCTGGGTCACTGCACATCCCGGGCCACAAAGCACCTTCCTCCTCTCCTGTCTCCCTCTCTGTTACTCTCCCTGAGGCCAGACCCCATGGAGTGTCTCCGGATGGTAAAACCAGGAGGGATGGGAAGGAAGGGAGGGCAAGGCACAGAGCACTGGGCTCTCCCTCCTGCCGAGGGATGGCCTAAGCCTTGTTCCATGCGGAGAGGCAGGGACAGCTGCTGTGGAGGAGGAAGATTACAAAGAGAGAGAACCAGCCTGGAAACAGCCTTGGTTTACACCCTCACTTTCCACAGAAGCTGTCCTTGGAATCTGCCTGTGGGAGGGAGAAGGCAAAGCCTGCGGGGCCCAGGGAGAAACTGCTGCTGCAAAGGGGACCCTCTGCCCCATGGGGCTGCTCTGGGCTCCCACCACAACCCCTGCTCCCTTCCTGGGCTCCGGGCACAGCTCTGCAGGGCTTTGGCCAAGGGCTGTGACCATTCTGCTGATGAATCTGCAGCTCTCCAACTTTGAACTGAGGATGGAAGCAGATCCCTGATGCACCCCACCCATTCCCGCTCAGGCCGTGCCCAGGAGTGGGTGTATGACAGGGCCTGGCCTATGCAGCCACTTCATGTGGTGAAGTGTTCTACATTAAAGGGTGTCTCATGGGCTGTTTGGGCAGGAGGACTGCAGGACAGGGAGCAGAGCACACAAACCTCCCTGGTCCGAGGTAAAACTAGGCTCCCTTAACTTAGCACAGAGCATTCCCCTTTGCTGCCTGAAACCAGTGTGAGCCATCCAACAATCCTTCTGGCAACACCATACAGAGACCCATGCCCATGGGGCTGCTGCTCTTCTGCCCTCTGCAAATCTACCATGGCAGCTTCATTCAGCCTTCCCACCAAGGTGACCATCCTATTGACTCCAGCCTTTCCAAAAGGCAAACCCTCAAAGCTCCCCATCCATGCCTTCAGCTTGTGGGCTCTCACTGCACAGAGGAGAATGTCTGTACCACGGGCTGCTTGTGCAATTGGTTTCCCCCCTTTCTCTCCACCAAATCCCTGGCACACCCCAGCATTAAACACTCCACCAGTTTGACTGCTCCAAAGGCCAAAGAGCTGAACCAGAAATCACTGGAACAGCTCTCTGGATGACGCTCCTGCAGTACCGTTCTCATGTATGAATCAGTTCAACAAACAAACGTGCTCTGACAAAGGCAATCAGATGTAGTACTTTGTGGCAAGGAAATGAAGGAGCAAGAGAGCAGCTTCGGCATGGTCAGCGTGAGCGCAGGGTTTCACTGACTCCAGAACGAGATAGCTGACTTTCCGTAAGCCGTGCTCATCTGGGTTTCATTAGGAGCATGGCTGCGAGCCAGGGCTGAACGCTCTGGCCCGGGTGCAGGACGATTTCAAAACAAAATGGACTCCAAACATCTGGAGAAATGAAGAAAGCAGGAGAGTAACGTGCAGGGCGCAGGCTGCAGCTGATGCTCCAGCATCCGCGCAAGGGGAGCACGGGCAGACAGCCCTATGGCTCCGGGAGGCAGGGGCTGCCCCTGGATCTTCAAGGAAGGACACAGATTGACAGGGTACACACTCAAGTTAGTATTTCAGAATCACATTTGGCTGAAATCTCTGCCAGCTCTCGTAAAACAACATTAATTTTCCAACGAATTTCATCTCTCCTGCTTGTAATATTAAATGCTGATACTGCTCCTTTTGCTACCTAGGGACATTGGCTTGCTAATGCAGAGGACTGACAGGAACACCAGCTATGGAGTACTCATCCCTTGCACTGTGCCCCCTGTCCCCTGTGCTGTCAGAATAACCACCACACCTTACCACATCTTCTTATCTTCAGTATTCACTGAGAAAAACAGTAACCCTGTTTTTCCCGCTGCCTCTGGTCACAATGAAGCAATTGCCCAATAACAAGCACTAAGGAAAGGATGAGAAGATTTAACTACAATTGTACAGCAACTCTAACAGTTCTTCCATATATATACTTCAAGCCAATCTGCTTTTACTTAAATCCCATTAGTTCCTGATAAAGGAAGCATCAAACTCAAGCCATACCTATTAGGAAGCACTCGCACTGATCCTGCCTGATAACAGTGTAGTTGTAAGACACTGGAACTAGCAAATATACGTCTAATTTTAAGAAAGCCCAATGTAATCATTCCTACAGAGGCCATCTGCATTTATCTGCTGTGCTTCAGGTAAAGCTCTTGGTTCGTAGAACACTGTGGCCAAATACACGTGGTCTTCCCTGGTGTACGGCATGATTCTTCACTATGCGGGTGGCAAGATACTGGTTGCCCAGAGAAGCTGTGGCTGCCCCATCCCTAGCAGTGCTCAAGGGCAGGTTGGACATGGGCTTAGAGTGCTGCTCTAGTGGAAGGTGGACACGAGCTGCTCTAGTGGAAGGGGTCCCTGCCCATGGCAGGGGCTGGAGCTGGATGAACTTTAAGGTCCCTTCCAACTCAAACCATTCCATGATTCCATGATCTGCATTACTGAAGAGACGCTGTGCTAATTCCTCCCCACCTAAAAGCGGAGTGAAGCAGCTTTGCAGGACACTATCCTAGGCTGTGGAACACAGGGGTGGCAGCAGCAAGCACAGGAGTTTCCTTCGGAATGCCTCACCTGTATTCTGCTCCCCATCCCTTGACAAAGCTCATCCGGATCGTGCACATCCTGGTCAGCTGGTACACAGCTTCAAAGCCCTGATTCACAGACTGAGCCAAGAGAGCGGCGAACTCCTGGTTGTTAAATATCTTCAGATTACATCCTGCAAGAAAAGGACATGACAGGAACAAGGCATCAGCTAAACTAGATTAAGAAAGCCACCTCTGAGGATGGAAAGAAACTCCGTGCTGCTCTCCCATATCCTCAGAACGTGTGATACTGCACACACACT
The DNA here is from genome assembly GCA_034783455.1 of Micropsitta finschii. Taxonomy (NCBI): domain Eukaryota; kingdom Metazoa; phylum Chordata; class Aves; order Psittaciformes; family Psittacidae; genus Micropsitta; species Micropsitta finschii. The sequence goes on along the minus strand of JAVHNF010066400.1, from coordinate 15,434 downwards.
GTTTAAACACAGCATTTCAGAAACAGGAATCAAGGTTGCCACATTTCCACAGCTCATATGCTGAAAAGGAAGAAAACCGTGTTAGACAGAGACTGATGAATGCTAGTGCCCACACAGCAGATTGTGATCTATGAGACCAGACCTGGGATCTGCATATGGAACCTCCTTCTATCTCCTTTACAATCATTTCCCTCACATTGTAATTTAAAAGCCTAACTATGACCGTAAGACTTCACAACAGCAATTGCTACAGGACCCGAAAAGCAAGGAATGCACAGGCTCAAACCAGGAATTCACTGGTGTTGGATTTACATGGCAGCCATCAGCAGAAGTAATGGAGAAGTTCTGATGTGAAACTGCTCTGGCAAGCCAGAAACCTGCTACCAGGGTTAAAAAGGCTGACAGCAGAGCTGCTTCTGCTGTAATCCTCTCCCAAACTTATCAAATGCCAAAGAAACTTCCTTTACAATTGGAGTTTTTCCTCAATGTTTAGACTCAGCTAAAAGACTGAGACCAAGTTATTCAACAGCCTTACAGTACCTAAAGGGGATGACAACACAGATGGAGAGGGATTTTGTACAAGGACAAGGGGAATGGCTTGAACCTGCCAGAAGAGGGGAGACTGAGCTGAGCTCTTAGGCAGAAGCTCTTCCCTGTG
>JAVHNF010066393.1:0-12940 GCA_034783455.1 Micropsitta finschii | reverse complement strand
GTGTTCTGTCCTTGACAAGTATTCTCCTTTTAGAGGTATTAAATCTTGGCAACATCCATTGCAGTTCCCACTTAAGCTGAAGTAAGTACATGTACAGAAGGGCTCTGTCAACATATCTGAGTGGAAAGATGTTTGGATTAACTAAGAAAACCTATTTCAAATCTCAGATAATAAAATGTCTTCCTAAATCCTAATTGCAACTTTCATCTTGTGTCTTAGGCCTTGCCACCAGCTGATGTGCCGATACAGATCAAGTGTTTAGCTTGATAAATGCGGCTTACTAGGGTCTTGGTATTGCTGACTGACAGAGTAGCTGAATAGGATCCAGGCTTCTAAAGGTGATTATCTGCCTAAAGAAGGAAGAAGATGAGCACAGGACAACCTTGTTTGTCATTTTGTGCACTTAATCAGACAAAGCTCATAATACTAAGAGCTCCTCTATACTATCAAAAATAAAACAAAAGCAGCTTTCGAATAAATTACACTACCATTTTACAGAGGGGGAAATCCATAAGCAAGCATTGGAGAATTACCTTTTAGTTGCTATTTTCCAGCAAAAAAGAATTTACAACTATAACACTAAATCATATTTCCAGAGTCCTTTCCTTAAGACTGTTGAGTTTGGAGTTTATTGCAGCTAGATCTCACTTTATGCACACATAAAGCAGCATTCTTGTTTTAAACAACATAACCAGGTAGAAAGCCACTAGATTACAAGACCTGTCCTTTTAGTTTACATTGTTAGCTACAAGTAATAGAAATATAATGTTCTTTCAAGGAAGATACCGGCCTGATAAGGCATCACCCACTAATACCTCTGTTTGGTGTTTTCAAAAGGAAAAATCTGGGAAGGGATAAAAAAGGAGGTTTACTGTTGGTTCTGCTTTGGAGTTGATAGAACACCTACAGCTTCTTTCTACAATGTAAAAAATCTGTGATATTTAATTTGCATTTCTTTAACTATGAGCTTGCATCAAATTGGTTTAATACTCTTATAAGTACAAATGGATTATTAAGAGCAGATGTAATCAAAATACATACAAATGAGCAGTATTTTCAGTGGGGATTAATCCTCCATTTAAATGACAAATAAATACCCCCCCCCCCCCCCCAAACCTGAAGAAGCAACAAAGCCACCTCAGTAACATCGCTTGAATACCAGAATTTCAAAAAGAATGAGTCAAAATCTCATCGGGAATGCATTTAATCCAGAAGAAAACATTGCACATGAAGAATTGCCAATAACTTATCTCATTATTATCACAATTTAACAGCAATTGAATTCCTATTTCATAGCGAAAGGTCCTACTGCATATTACATACAGAAAATATTTAAGCAGCCAATTTTCATAAAATAAATCCCAAAGTAAAGGCCATTTTCTCTAAACCTTTAGAGAGTGAGTAGGCTTGTTGACATCTACAGGACTGTTCACATGAGTGCAGCCTTGCAAGATCCAGCGCTGACACCAAGAACTGCACTTTATGCTGTTGAGTGGTACCAGAATAAAAGTACTGCAGTTCACAAGTTCAGAATTCTACAACTGATTATTGGCAGTATCATTTATTACTATTAATTTCATAGCTGACAGGTTTTGATTACGAATTCCATCAACTCAAGCAATTTCCAAGTGTTTTGTAATCACACCTAATTCTGCATCTGAATCATTAGAAGGATAAAGTTGTTATACTTGTAATGGTATTTGTCCTACTTTGAACATTACCAAACTGTTTTCTCTAATCCTTTAGGAAACACCATAATGAGGCTCATCTGATGGCTTCTATTAGTTAGGAAGGCAAACTAAAAGATTTAGCTCCTCAGTCTGTCTCTAAATCTTCTAAGTGAAAGATGATTTACAGTTAAGCTATGAAAAATGTGACCACTCTCAAGTCTGGAAAGTCTCAATCTGATTTCAGCAAACTTAAATCACGAGAAAAGACTGCGTCTCCCTAACTATAGATTTGCTTACCTGGGGAATCAGCATGTGGTGTGAAACATTCATTAAGTTGTAAAAGGTTTATAGACTTGTCTGAGCTCCTATTAGGAAAAATTGCTCGATTTTTCACCGAAAACACTGATCTGAAAGGTTAAGTTTATAGCTTCTGCATTTGATATCTAAAATAATGGTTTTCTGTTCCAATTCCAAGAATGCTACAAGATCAAATACAATATAAATAATTATTGTGAGACAAAACTGTCATCTCAATACATCAAGACAAATATTTACAGAAATTAGAAAAGAAAGTGAGGCTGTTTTTGTTATGATAAAACTAAATACCAATCCTTCTGGAATTACTTGATCTCCAAAGGGTCTGAAGAACAAAAGAGGATGAAGCCATAAAACATTTATGAAGACTATATTTTGTTTAGAAGTTAAAGTAAAGATTTAACAACTAATAGTTTCACAGCAATAAAATCAGGAGATAAGAAGGGGAATGGAACCTAATTCAATTAAAATATAAATCTGTGCCAAGCTTTTGAAGGCTGATGCTTGCCTTTCGCCTTGTCAGAGACCCATGCTTCGCCACACCTTAGGATGAACTCCATCCCCCTATTAATTCGTCTGAGTCTCTACACAGCACCTACAAACAGGTTGGAATTTGCAATACAGTTCTGCACCCAGCACTACCCAGTTAAAATACCAAGAGCTGCTAAGTATTAATAAAACTCAAGTCTCCAATAAAACAGTGGAAGCTGGTTTGTTGAAGTCAACTGAAATTTTCATTCCATAATTAAACCCTGTGCAGTACAAAAAGGATAAAACTGAACCTGCAGAATACTTCAACGACAAGTCATGACCAGACTGAGCAGCTGAATTTAACAGAAAGTTACTATCTGGGAAAATGAAAAAAGCCCCAATCAACAAAAGAAAACAAAAGGCTAATATTGACCTAAACATGTATTTAAAGAAATGGATTTCAAACATCTGTGCCTTAACTCACTTCCTGAGCTTTCACTGGTATGAGAAGAACCACTAATGTTTGTAGGCTTCAGAATGTCTCTGACTCTTTGGGAACACTGCAATTACAGCATGTACTTGCCCCTGCAAGCATATGTTTGTTGTGTGTCCTTCAAACCCCCAAAAACCAAAAATCCACCTCATGGACAGTGAAGGGAGAGAGGCTGTGAGGAGGAGAGTGGGAAGAAGCTGGGACAAACAGCCAGAGAAGCTCTTGTTATTAGAGGATATTCTAATGGAATAAGAAAGTAACAGGATCACAGAGATAAAGTGAGTTCTGCTGGTGGCAGAACCTCCTGCAGAATCAACGACAGCAGAAGCAAAACACATGTTTTCAGATACAGAGGTCTGGAAAACATAAGAGAAAGCAACTTTCCAGAGGAAACCTGACTAGAGAGCCTCACTACCATTGCTGCCCTGCAAACCAGGGGGAACCTCCTTTCTTGTCAGACTAAGTATTTGGAATAGTTGTTATTACTATGCTTAATTCCTTAAGAATTCACTGTGCTTCCTAAACAAGAAAACATTTTTTATTCCTTTCTTTCTCAGGCCTCAGGCTTCCTTCATCTCAGATGATTTCACAGCTGGTTTTATTTCCCTGTTGCAATGCATGCTCACTGTCTGCAGAAAGGCAGAGCTGGAGGTGCCCCTGCTCTTGTCACCAGTATTTCTCACTTAACCAGCCAAGTCCTGCTAAATGACACATGGGAACCTCGCATTCTTGAAGCCAGAAGAGGTGACTGCTTAGGGAACACGCAAATGACATCTCTGAAAGCAAATTTGGGTTTGATCCTAAGAACCACTCTTAATTAGAGTCAAAGAGAACTATTTCCTTGTAAAAATATTCTTTTGTCTTAAAAATAAAGTTCTGTACATGAAATCAGAATTTTATTACTAGTTTGATGGCCAGACAATAATCACCTAGGCATATAAACAAGCCTGCTATAGCTGATGCCTCTGTGCAAAATTTAAACCTCTGCTCCCCTTCCCCTCCACAAAATAAAACAAAAGAAGAAATAGATAGAAAGAAAAGCAGAATCTCAGAAAAGAGCTTTAAAATGTTTTAGAATAGAAGTGAATGCATATCCAGTATGCTTATTTGCAAAACCAGTAAAACTATTTAGAATAGACACAAGTTCACAAGTTCATCATATCTAAATGAAAATTAAGAAAAGGTTAAAGCATACAAGTTTAGCACCATGGATTAATGTGCCCATTTTACCTTCCTCCCAAGAACATATTCAACAGAAATCTGGGAAAGAAACTGTTTTCAAGTCCTATTCAAAGGGCTAAGCTTTGTGCAGTGTTGAGTGGCTTTCAGTTTGAATAGCAATATAAGCACACCTGCTGAAACAGTATTCTCAGTTAATGTTTACTCGGGGAATAAGAGTTTGGGTTTTGCAGTTTCTTGATATGACACCACTGAAAACCTAGTCTGAAAAGGTCATTTCAATAGTACCTTCCCTATGATCTGCATTAGATGTGATCTGTTCCGTGCTTTTGTCTGTTGCTCTGGTGTGCTTATCCAAAGTCTTTGTTACTAGCAACTTGCTATTCACACAACCTGTGAGAAGTTTAATGTAACCAGTGATCAACTGAAAGCATCTTCAAAACCACAATAACTTTTGTGGTACTGGGTGTAACCTAAAATTGGAACCTCTTCAATATTATATATCATTGCTTTAGCACATTCGTGTAACTAAATTCTATATGAACCTTTATCATACATACAAAAGCCTTTCCAATGCCCAAGGTATTAGAAAGCCAAGTTATTATTTCTCTTCAATGCAGTGCTGACAATAAGAGAACAATATGATGCATGACTAAGGCAGATGAAAATGAACATCTGAAACAGTCCATGAAAACTGTGAATTGCTTACTTGTTCTAAAGAATATATTCAAAGTTTGCTTTGAACTTCCCTCTGCTGTGAATGATGACTGTGAAGAATATGTAAAAGCAGAGAGAACACAGACACGATCCATTTTCTGACTTACACCTCCATTGTCTTTTTTTTCTGCACTTTTTTTCCCACCTTTGCATTAGGAAGAACTACAGTGTTAAGGAGAAGTTCCTTTATAGATAGTCATGAACAGGTTTGATTTGCGTTTGCATTCATATAACAGCATTGTTAGTCCTTCCACAGTACACATCAAGGAGTAATTTGCATTTAATTTATAAATGTTTCTATAGTATTTCAGATGTCTAAAAAAATATTCTGACAAATGATAGACACATTATTATTGTTCTCAGTAATGACTCCAGAGCAAAATAAGGTAAAGCTACTGTTCAGTAACATACACAGAAGTTGCCTACATATTTGTCAGAGACACCTACTTTTTTCTTTCCTAGCTCTGCCGATACGAATTATTCACACATTCCTCAGAAAGGGAATTTAGTAATAGGCAAACATTTCAAGCTGGCAGCTTTGGAGAAAAACACTCTGTTTAAACACAGAGCAATTAGTAGTTATAGCAAGTCGACTACCCCACTCCTGCTTGCTAAGGCAATTCAACAAGGACCCAGAGTATCTCTGAAAACTAATTGTAGGATCCTCCTGGTTTCTGGTCCTCAAAGTGTGGCCTGTTCTCCATACCTGGGAGCTTTTGTCCTTTGTCACAATAATTCATATGCCCTAGTCATACAATGTTGATTTTAAGACACTGAAATGCAAATCTACTCATCAGAGAATATAAGGCAAAAAGTGCTAGACAGCTCAAGCATTCCGGTATGTCTGATTCTTATTCTTCCTATTAGGAATAAGCACACACAGCTAGAAAATAAGTCAATAGTAACACTTCTCTGTTAGGACAAATCATTTTGTGAACATTTTAACTAGACAATGTGCTCTGCAATAGTCTGTATCTCCTGAAGCAAAAATCACACCCTCCCCTACACTTTTTAACCACATCTTTTTTACAGTTTGCCCCTATTTCATTCATAACACAAAAGCTAATAGATAACTTAAAATACCCACTTACAAGTAGGTGACATGCTGCATTATGGTGTGCCTTACCAATATTTTGTCCGTTTTGCAAAATTTTACAGGATTCTGTACAAATATATCTGGTAAATTACTTACTTGTATTTAAAGTTACAGCACTGATCTCAGTAATGCTTAACTTTTCCTGTTCTGGCTTTATACACAGCATAGCAGTTTGGCTTTCAACTAAGATAATACATGTGTATCTGCCGGCACTAGGATAAAAATCTTAGAGGCTTGCCAGACAGAGCAGAATTCTCTAAAATACAGAAAAGAAAAACTAGTCCTATTTGCAAAAATCATTCAATCTGCATATTAAACAAAGTAAATCTTTCTACAGCATTATCAACGTTAATTATATTAATATCCTCCTAGCAGTCCATTTAGACGCTGAGGCTGGGTAAGAATAAGGCTAGTGTTCTGCTGCCACCTGCAGCTGAAGGAAGAGTGCTTGTTTTTTTAGCAGTTAACCCAAGGGCAGAGCTTATGTCTGAAGTTAGATATTATTTTCAACCATTAAAATAAAACAAATCTGTACAAGTTCTATTGTCTTCTGTTCTGGAAGAAAAAAATGGTGAGAAATTTTAAAGGATGATCCACCTACTTTAGCAATTCATAATAGACTTGGAAGAGAATAAATGTATGAAAGCCTTGAAGAGTATGAAACCCAAGTCAATTCAGTAAACAACATTGAATACTTGCAAAAAAAAAAAAAGTTCAAACTGGTCTTTATTTAATATTTAAAGAGTAGCATTAATAACTGTGGGTAGTTTTACATTCCCAGTGTCCTTACCCGTACACGCTGTTACAAGCAATTTGACTCATTCAGAAGCTTTGTTATCACTTTGCTAAAGGAATTGTGCAGTATGAGACAATTTTAAGATGAACAAATCTGATTCCCATTCTTTCTGGAATAAGGCAGTAGTAGTCCTTGTAAAGATCTATTACAGCCTCCTACCACATCCTGATACTTTTCTCTGGGTGTGTTATTTCTAAACATTTCTTAACATCCAGCAATCAACCCAGCTGCACATATGAAATGACACAGAAGACTTAAGACACATAGTCACAGAAATGAAATGAACAACTTCTCACTCATCTTTCAGCCTTCCTAATTTATCTGTAATCTTCAAAATAAACAAAGTGATTGCCAAGAAAGGCTCAAAAAGCTGCAGATTAAACTAGAAACTCCCTGTAACAGATCTGCAGCTTTAAATGGTCAGTTCCGAATGGCCTAAAGTCTTATTTAATTAAAATCATATATATACACGCACACACATATCCTTATGTATGTATGTGTGTATATATATGCGTGTGTTTGTGTACACACACATACATGTAGTAAAAAAAAGGAAGATGTAAAGATATGCCCTAAAACAATGCACACCAAAGGTATGAACAGTCAAAAAACTAAACTGGTCATACCTTGTATAACTTACCACATACTGCTTCAAGAAGATACTAAAGTCAAAGAAAACAGGTATCAATACGAAATCAGAGGAGTAGATAAGAGACTGAAAACAAACACATACTCCTTTGAAAAAAATATTTCGTAACAGTAGCATGTGTTTGAAAATCAGCATAGAAAATGTGCCCAGACATCCAATAATGTGATAGGGGGTATTAGTGCATGAAAGATCAGGTGGCATTCGTGCATGAAAGATTAGCATCCTGTGGAGGCCCTGGAAAATGAGCAGGGACTGGTTAACATTTACTAGTCCAGGTATCCTGTCAGACAGGCTAGAATAGTGACTGTCAGTCACCAGTGCTGACAGTGCTGTCTGCCTCCCTCCCTTCAAGCATCAGAGCAATGAGCTCCACTGCAGCTTCTTAGCTCTCTTGTCAATGTTACTGTCCTATAAAATGCAGTGAACCCCTAATGGCATTATAATTTAATCACAGCAAAAAGAAGAGTGACTGTCATACTGACAGCCAGTAATTGACATGGCCTGGATTTCTGCTGTCAAAGATTTGCATGTCAATCAATAAGAACCAATATGGCATGTGTTTACAATGATCAGAAGTCATCTGATATCAGTATCTCAGCAAAGCTTTGACAGAAATGAAATAGGATCCATGTTCTATATTTCCAGACATAAGAATTACAATAGATTCATGCAGAGCTCTCAGTAGCTGACTTAATGCACATTAATGCTGAGATGGGTTTGAGAACACAATGCTCTAACAACAAAACCATCAGGCAATGTTTGCTTATTAAATTCAATGAGGATGCCATGTCTACTCCTGGCACGCTGTCCCATTGCTGTTCCTATTGATTTTGCAGCTTTCCATTTTATGAAATAATACATCTCCTCTAAATGTGCATGTGTGCGAAACTCATCACCTCTGGTAATGTCATCAACCATGAATTATTACTGAGCTACATCTAGACTTCTTTCATAGTTTCTTTTGGCACTTCATGTGTTCACTTCCACTTTCTGTCTAAAGTATTGCAAGATCATCAGGTAAATTTGGAATGCAATTGGATAACACTCAGGCTGACATGAGGATCTGAACATTAGATTCCAGAGAGAAAAATAACTTATGAGGCAGATATCCTTATTGCTTTGAATATCTGGCACAGTGTTCACTGGGAAACTATTCTGGATGAACGCCACAAAAACTCACATGAACTCACGCTGGTTTTATTGCAAATTCTTGACAGCAAAAAAATGCATGTCTGGTAGTAATCATAGTTGGGCATAATACCATCCTGTAATGCAATTCTGAGCACCCAAAGAGTGATAAAACGTATCTTGACCCTGCTTATCCATGACTGAGAAGGCCACAAATTTACCCAAGTGTACTGCAAGAGCAATAAAGCTTTTCTCTCAATAAATGAGTTTCACATTCTTAATCCTGCCTGCACACTGACAGAGCATATCTGAGCATTCCTTTCACACTAATATTCTGACACACACACAAAAAATACACCCAGTCTGCAGAAAGTACAATTCCTTCTAATTTTTGCTAACTTCTTCCTATTTCTTCACATGAAACCTCTTCTAATGAATGATCTGCTACGGCTGCTAATGCCAGTTTTTCCAGATAACCTATTAGCTGTATATGACATTCAGTTGCAGCTGGAGAGAGTAAAGTGCACTCACACTGTAGGTAGCTTTACCTGGACCATTCATTAGAAGATGGATAGCTGAGAGATTTGCCATGTCTCTCTGGAAACATATCTAAATATACGATTAAATGAATTAACCTGCAGAACAATAACAATCTGAAGTCTTTTCTGATGGAAGAACATGAAAAAAAGTTAGAACTGGGTTCTAGCCCAAGTTCTTTCTGCTCTAACTGCCAAGTCTGTATTGTCTTGCTTGTACCAGCTACTTGCCTTTCCTGGATGGTCATTTAATGAGGTAATTGCTTCATCATTTCTAAGTTTAAATGCTATGTGCCTAGACAAGTTTTGCTTTTGTATATATGTAATTCCTTCATCCTTTTATTGGCTTTAGTGCAATTCAGTGGTGACTCAGTTTGCAAAGGAGAGATGTGCAGTTTTGGTTTGGATAAGAATTACCTGGCTCTCCAATAGCAGCAAGTTTTTGCTTCCTGCACAAAATGCTTTTTCACTTTAGCACACCATTCTTCCCTTGTGACCCTACTCAAATAAACTGATGAAAGTAAACATCTGTAGTTCAGGAGGCATTTGTTCACTGCCTTTCCTCTGCATTTGAACTGAAGGGCTCTTTTACAAGATAACTGCCCTCTCCCAGGGTGGTATATGTGATTACCCAATTCCTGTTGTTACAACAGACATGCTTAAACCACCTATTGTGTGTACTATCCATAATTATATTTGTGGTTTTGTTCTGTACTGTCTCCTGGTCTGTGAGCTCATGCCTTTCCTAATCCTCTTTAAATGAATGACACACAGTTCTAAGGCCCCGAGATCTTGTTACCAACAATTACCAATTTCTGCCTTTTTACAACACTTAAGGAATCAAACCTACAGAAAGGATATTAAAGACCTTTCAAATACATGAATCAATAAGTCATGTTGAATTAAAAGAATTTATCAGCAACCCTTTAATAAATCTGGAAGCATTAAACCTAAGAAATATTACAGTGACCCCAGGTTAAGTACAATAAGGGAATATAGATGATGAAATATGTCTATTGTATGGAAATACATGTGCAGAAGACTGTTGTAACTGCAGTGCTTGGTTGTCCCCCTCCCCCTTAGTCTTATACCACATTATTATTATTTTCATTGGGTTGGTACACTGTGAATGTTCACAGTCCATTGAATTAAAGCAAAAAGCCTATTCTTTGTAACAGATTCTTGAGACATTTGAGGTACTTGCATCCCTGCAAGGTCTGGTCCTAAAGCATTTTGGCCACTTAAAAAAAAAAAAAAATGTATTCCCCTGCTACCAGCCCAGAGCAGCTTTATTTCTATTATTTATGACTCTAAAATGAACTATATGAGAGAACCTCACATTTTCAAACACTGCTTGCTTAAACAAATACCTGCTAACTATCAAGAAAAAGGAAAGTCCCCTCCCCACCATGGTTATACCTGCAGGGACAAGGAGAAAAGTAACTTTATTAATACTTAAGTAACCCTGTGTCCCTTCTTTATCATTTTGGTAACCCAGTAAGTCTTCTCTTGGTATATTCTGTGTGATTTCACCTGGCAAACAGACCCTATACTTGTTCCTCAAGTATCAGCAGGTGACAAATCCCTTGAATTTATTGCTGCAACCAATTATGCCATTTCTTTAAAAAGTGGTTCCATGAAGCTCTTCCTAGTAAATGTATTCAATATTCTGCACCCAAAAGCTGAGTGGCAACTGAAAGGAAGGTATTAAGAATTATGCATGACATTAGATAACTATATACTATATGCCTGCAAAAAAAAAAAAGCTGACCAATCCTGCAAAATACAATAAAATGAGACAGGTATTTTCCTGATTCTTTCTGTTGCATCCCTTTTACCATAAAGCACTAATTAAGATCTACATAAAATTAACAAATACAATTAAAAATACATTTTACTGATAACTCTACATTTTATTCTCTGCATTTTGCAGTACAATTTACAGGAACCAATCCCAAGTAGCAATCCCAAGCTATTGGGACCTCTTCATCCAGTTGCGAAACACATGGTCAACAACAGAAGTGTTTTAAAATGCACAGCATGACTGAAATCCAAGTTTGGGGAAAACCCCTTCTCTTTAAAGGTCAGACAGATTTCATGTTTGACCGAAATTTCAAAAAGATCAGAATAATAAAAGCTACAATAAATTTGGGACACGAGAAAAAAAAAAAAAGTATAAAAAAGTAATTTCCATAAGAAAGCCAGTTTTGGTTTTGTGTCATTTGATGTACAGAATGTCTTACACCTTAATAAAGCTATATTTTATTTATTTAAACAATCAGCTGTGGGATTAGTGAATATTATTTGTTGCATTTCAGTGGACATCTAAGCCCTGTGTCCCTTCAATAATAATATTCACTCCAAAGATTAATATTTTCTAGATAGAGCTTATTATAACATTAGTATTTTAACTACATTCTTTTTCCAAACACAAGAGACAAATTAATATCCACTCTATGCAGACTGCCACACATAAAAGGCAGTTAATTTAATTGGAATATCTGGTAGAGTAAAAGCTAAAAATAGATTACAGACTGCATTGGAACACTAACGACATTTTACCGTCCATCGTATATGTATTTCTTTATTGCCCAAATCACATAGTTTTATTTTCTTCCCCCCATATAGAACCTTTACATCTAAGTCGGATTTGAGAGATTAGAAACTGGCTGGAAACTTTTTCATTGAAAGTGGCCAAATTCTGAAAGCCCTTATAAATGAATACATTTTAGAAAGTGTGGGCAGATTTGTATGAGAATATACATGCACATCAGCCTTTGTAAAGTGCTTTAAGATGATGAGAACATAAAGATTCAGATACAGGCAAAATCCCACAGAGGGAAATCTAATCACCAGTTTCATCCCGTGCCCCATCTCTAACAGTGTCTGATACTACTTGGTCCAAACTCTGTCAGAACTGAGCTGACAGGCAACCACAAAATCGAGGTGTACAGTCCTTGACCCCCGCTATAAGACTGACTCTGACAAACTGGAGCAAGTTCAGCAGAAGGCCAGCAAGAAAGTCAGGCTGCTGGAGTAGGTGCTCTAAGAGAAGGAGCTAGGAACTGCCTTGTTTAGCCTGGAGAAGAGATAGCTTAAATTGGGCACACAATCATAGCTTGCCGGTACCTACACGCAAGTTACCAAGAAGAAGGAACCAAGCTCCTTACTGATGGGTAGTCTGGGACTAGAGACTGTGGTCATAAATTAAAACAGGGGAAGTTCTGACTGGATATAGCGAAACAGAACAAACAAATCACTGAGAAGATAACTGAGCTGTGCAACAGGAGCCAAGATAAGCAGGGAAATCTCCACCTTTACTCACAAGTTTTTGAGACTGAACAAGGTCCCAAGGCATCTGGTCTGAATTACATCCTGCTTTGAGCAGGAGACTAGACTACTGATCCCCAGAGGTCTCTACCAATCTGAACAAAGCTGTTCTGGGCCCTGCTAAACATCCATCAGAATGCACAAGAGCATTCTTCTAAAAGTGGCCTAAGTGACCAGGAAGAGAAAAAAACTCAGGAGAATTATAATGACCCATAGCCCAGGTTCCAGTTCACAGATTTCCAGACCTGGTAGGGTTTTTTCTCTTTATTAACACCTTGTTTCCAGTTCTTGAAGTAATTAAATCAATTCTTGTTGCAGAGCTTTCTTCCATGAGTATTTCTAATTGCTTTTGGAATACATTTACGCACAAGGCACATGTTATAACCTGCTTCAGAGAGCCTCACAATTCAATTCGGTAATGCATGAAATGTATCACAGTCTTTCATATACATCAAACGCTTCTCATTCATTGCTGAGCTCATCTTTTTCTTTTCTCTAATGAGAAACCCTTTTTTCTTATTGTTTACAAGCAAAGTAATCAAACTGTAATCAAGTTTGCA
>JAVHNF010066389.1:0-12839 GCA_034783455.1 Micropsitta finschii | reverse complement strand
TCTGATAGTGAAGACCCACAGCTTCAACAAGGAGCAAGAGTGCAGAAGAGGAGGAACCCTCTCCAACGCACAGGAATGTATGTCCGGGAATGGGGAGCAACGGCACCCCTGTGGTTGTGCAGCCATGAATCACATCCCCACCAGACACAAGAGACTGAAGCAGGATCAGGACCCCAAGAACCCCCAAAGCATCACTGAATCGGACTAAATAACAAGAGCACATGCAGCCCATACCTGCCCATCTCAGGGTCAACATCCCAGAGATGAAGCCAGTTCTGCTGGGACAGCAGGGGCAGGAGCACACTAGGAAGCAGCCTGTCTGATAGTGAAGACCCACAGCTTCAACAAGGAGCAAGAGTGCAGAAGAGGAGGAACCCTCTCCAACGCACAGGAATATCCACCTCTGGACCTCACAATGCAGCAGCTTCCAGGCTCCTGCAGAGGACACACATCCCCCGCGGGTGCCCAGAAACAGGAGAAAAGAGCTTTTTAGCATCTTCCAAGGCAAGGGCACTCTGAGGCCTTGGAGATGTTCAAGCCTTGCAGGCAATTATAAAAGATAAATGTTTTAAAGGCTGAAAGGGACAGAAGAGGGATAAGAGGGTGGGAGAAGAAAAGGCAAGTCCAGCCGCAGCGGGGCGGGATGCAGCACATGGGCTTCCCTCATTTCCCTTGCCAGCACTGACCTTCCATGTAGAGGACACCATGGGACACTGTGGGACACAGCGGGGACTTGAGGCCACGTGGGCAGATCTGGGGCTACTGCAGGGAGAAATGGTGCCGAGGAGAAGGTACCTTGGTCCTGCCTCAGGACCCCACTAGTGCTGCCCGCACCAGGGTCCTGCCACCCCAAAGCACTGGGCACACTGCACCTCCAGGGCTCTGGCAGGCACCCACTGCGGGAAGCACCCCACTTCACCAGACCAGGACTCGGCTGCATAGGGTAAGCCTCAAGGGCAAGGAGGAAAGGGACCCCCAGCCCATGGAGGGGACAGGGAAAGGTCAGACCATGCTACAAAGCCTGGAGGAGCAGAAGCGGAGCTGACCGAGCCCCTGCGCTGCTCCATGTCCACCTTCATCAGCCCCACATGCTCCTGGCCCCTCTCTCCTCTGCCATCAGCTCCCTATCACATCCCCCAGGAGCTGGGATGCCATCTCCCTCCAGCCCTGTTCCGGCTTCACCCCGCACACCAGACAACCAGTTCTCAGGAACAGATTTACGTCGATGCCCTCCTGCCTTGTATCCTTTATCCCTGCATTGCTCGTCATGCAGCAGCAGTTAGCTCTGCCCAGGCTGCTTTCCCTGCCTGCTTTACATTCAGCATTCACATATAATGCACGTATTATACACACTAATGCAGCATCTTCACTGTACACACCATGCACCACTACTTCAGAAGGTCCAAGTCCCAAAGCCACCGTGGTGCTGGTCCCCAGCCGTGCCCAGAGCAACCAGCACTGCAGTGCCTGCTCCTGCACCAGAGTCCCTAAACCGTAAGTGCAGCATAGCTGGATCCCCGCTGCCGTGGGGAAAACCATAACCTGGAAATTTCCATGCTCTGAGGCATTTTACAGATATGCAAAAGGACCAAGGAGGTGTCAAAGGAGCTTGAACAAGTCACAGGGCTGAGCAGGAGCTAAGAAAAGCAAAAAGGAGCATGGGTTACACGTGCTGGGAAGGACCCCAACAGGCTGCTCATTGCAGAAAACAGCCTTCCGACGGTTGCTTGACGGAGACAGATGGCAAGAGGTCCATGGCCTTGAACAACCTTTGCTACCTGCCTCGCTAAGAAAGTACTTCACTGGTCTCACTTCAAGACATGTTTGCAGCAGCAGCATTTGTCTCCCTGCAGAGCTGGGGAGAATCCGTCCTTTGGTATCTGAGTGCCCGGACACTCCGGACAGACAGAGCAGGGACAAACAGAAAACTCCTCAATGACTTGGAAAATGGGACTAAAATAAACGCATCATCAGGCTCCAGCTTGCTGCAGGGTGCCTGGTCTGCAAAAACCCTTCACAAGGAAAATCAAGAGGCTGGAAAGCACCGACCTGGACATGCGTGCACTGAGGATGCAGTACTCAGCCTCCGACCCAGCTGTGAGCAAAAGCATCGAGGACAGGGCCAAGCCTCTGAAGAGGATGATTACACCTGCGGGCAGTTCTGACAATTCACATCTGAGGTAGAGGGTATCCGAGTCCAGAAAGGACATTCATAACGCTTTTGAAGCGCGACAATGGGGCTTGTCCATCACCCTCGAGTTGGCTCAGAATGGCTCAATGGATTTACAGTTGTGCCACATGTGCTAGCGGCCACCTGCTCCCCACCAGGAAGGGGGAAGCCGGTGACCCCCACTTTTAACCTGAATTATGGATTCAAGGATCCCTGCAGAGTGGTTTGCAGGACCCAGAGATACCTCCCTACTCACGCATGGTGAGGAGGGAGGTCATCACATCCTCCCTGCTGGGTCACGGGAGGGCAGAGAGGCTGCCTGTGACCAAAGCAGCTCCAGCCAGGCAGAAGGCCAGGACAAGCATGGCTGGATGCTACCAGCTCACCAAACCCTGTGCACTAGGCGCTGCCAGGGAGGGGACCAAAAGGTGAAGCTCCCTTTGCAGGCAAAGCACATCTCTCTCCAGCGGTGAACCTCCCAGCCAGGCTCGGGAAACGCTGATAAGAAGAGGGAAAACAATTCCTGTCCCTCCTGTGGCGCTGCCCTCCTTCCAGACAATTAATTCCAGCTCTGCAGCAGCCGTGTCTTGCAGCGCCGCTGTGATTCATCGCCAGCGAAACGCTGACTCAGAGGTGAGGCTCCGGATGCTGCTGACGCGGGAGCCCCGGTCCCCGCAGCCTCCTGCGCGCTCGCTCCCAACAACCCTCTTCTCCTCCAGGCCCCCAGCCCGCCTCTGCAAGCCCCAGGGAGGCTGCAGCAGCCTCCACCGCAGCAGGGAGATGATGCTTCAGGAAGTCATTTAATCCCAGTCGGCTCAACGCAGGGAGCAGCTCCATCCAGCCTGGCCCTTAAGAGCCTTTAATAGTCTCCAGCGGTGGAAACTCCTCTCCTGCACCACATCTGCACCAGGGCTTTATCCTCAGCACATTAGAGATGTATTCTCTGGCATTTCATCCAACCTCCTTCCCTGTAGTTCTAAGGCTTTGGTTGTCACTGTCCCGATGAGCCAGGGCAGAGCTCCTGCCTTTCCACTATTTCAAGCTGTGCAGCTTGCCACCATCTCCAAGCCACTGCAACCTCTCCATGGGAGCAGCCCCACAGAGAGCTGGTGCCGACATCAGCCCAGCCCTGCATAGAAGAAGAAGGCAACACCCGTGGTAGCTCACTCAATCAGGGACAGCATCCTTCTGTGGCCACCATTCAACCAGTAGGACCTGGGAAAGAACCTTCTCAGTTCCATCAGGTTCCAGCCTTGATCCTTCCCAGAGGTTCTGGAGACCCTCAGAGGGCAGCAGCTCTACAGAGCCAGAGCCAAGGCAAAGACAGCCCAGGGAGGTCCCTGCAGCACCAGCCCCTGGAGCTCCTCTCTGCTCAACCTTTAGGAAAGAGCCAGCAGAGGCATGGGTGTGTTGGCACTGAGCACTGCTGTGTCCAAACTGAAAGCATTTGATTTCTCCTCCTGCCATCTTGGCTGTGCCTTAAGGGTCCATGTGCCTTTGCTGTCTGAAGCTGGATGGGCCTTGGGGTTCACTTCTCACCTCTGCTCCTGCAGATCCCCGTTAGCCAGGACAGCAAAGCTTTGCTATCACAGCATTGGGATTTGCAGTCGGGTGTGTAACCACAGCTCTCAAGGACTCCTCATGCCCCCTTCACTTGTGTCAAGCCCTGTCTCTATGTTCCCTCTTCATGTTCCATTATTTTCTCTCTGTCCCTCAGATCAGTCACACAGATGGATGTTTTAGCATCCAAGTCCTTTTCCAGACAATCACATCTCTTCTCATGTTCTCCATTTACAGTAAAGTAGTTCCACCTCTGCCTCACACCAAAGGCATCCTCTAATTCCCAATGACCTGGCTCCTTTGCCCAGCCAGCACTTCAATATGCACACAAAGGCAGGACAAAAGCACAAGAGCACAGGCACCGCATCCCACAGACACCCTGCATGGCAGGACTCAATTACTGCAGAAGCAGCAGGACACTGGGGTGCTGGGAGAAGTTTTATTGCTCCTCCATCCCCTGCCACTACCATCCCCTTCATCCAGCCCTTCCTGCAGCCATGAGGTGCTTGCAGGCATCGTCCCTCCATCCACCCACAAGCTCTGCACCAGACACCCATCTAACAAGTCACTGCAATCACTTGTGGTCTCACAGCCACACTGCCCATCACTCACCCTTTTCCCATCACCTCCAAGCCTCCCTCCCACCCAATAGCCAGGAGCATTTAGAAGGGAAATGTCAGACCAACATAGCACAATGTTCTCCTGCCCGGCAGGATGCTATAAGCTCATGTAGGTCAAACCAGAACATGAGGGATAGCATGAGCATTCCCTCTTCACCTCAGATGCCTCTGCCTGGACTGTGAGCAGACCTCACATTGGTCCAACAGAGCTCTGCTGCCTTGTCCTGTTAACCAGACCAAGGCTGACCCACCAGACAACAGCACAACACCAGGAGGACCCAGCTATGCCACAGTTCCTGCCTTCAGGTAGGGAAGGGCAAAGAGGTTTCACCTGGTGGTGGAGAGGATCACCGCCAGGTAACCACAGGAGGCTGCTCCAGTGAAACTGCAGGGACACATCAGCTCCTCCAGCAGAGAGGACAGGTCTATCTCAGAGCCTGCCTGGCTACGGAGGGCAGGAAGGGCTCATCAAGGCTGTCTGGACCAGTCCCTTCCTGAAGACAGGCCCAAGCCTGCTCTATCAATGTGCCTTAAGCCAGAGTAAAGCTTTGATGGCTACTACAGACACCTTTGTCAGGAGAGGTGGTTACTTTCCAGCCCCAAGCCAGCCTGGCAAGTTTGGGCTGCTGAGCTGGCATGCTCTGTAACCACTGATCTGACCTGGAGCTCCTGAGGGATGGTGAGCTGGGGAAAAGGAGTCAAACCCAGGGCTGAAGCAGCCACCCAGCACCATGATGAGAAGTGGATGGTGGCTCTTCATCAACAGGGTGCCCAATGGCCAGGCTGGAGCTGCCAAGCAATGAATTGAGTGGGGGAAACTATTAGAGTAAGGGCAGCAAGGATGAGATAATCCCATGGCAACACGCTCATGGGAGGGCAGTGATCCTGTGCAACACCTTTGGGATCCACCACAGAGAAGGAGCCCATGGTACGGGGCTCTCCCACCTCTCTGACTGGGGCTGGCAAAGCTGCTCTTCTGCAGCAAGCGCAGCCCTAATTGACACGTGTTGAATCTGTGTTTGGGCAATTATGCATTTCTATTATGTCAGCAGTTGCCAAGAGCCCAGACATCTGCTCGCTCATCATGTGCGAGCCAGGCAGCGCAGAGGCATCTGACCCCAGAGCAGGATGCTGGCCTTGTGCAAACACAAATGACAGGCAGGAAAGGGCCTCCCCTGCCACAAACCTCACTGTCCTCTGCTGGTATCACCTTCGGGAGATGGGCAGCGACCTGCTGCCTGTGGTGGCAGGCCCCTGTGCTCAAGGGTTAATAAAGCAGCCTGAGTACTTCAGCAAAGTGCACTCTGTTAAGGCGGGCTCAGCTCCCCTGCGGCACCATGTTATACATCAAAAATGCATCATGAGAAAGTTAGGGAGAAAACAAAACAAAGCGAAGTTAAGAAGCCACCGAGTTCACAGGGAGAGGGCAGGGCTGTCCCCTAAGTCAGCTTTGAGTTAGGCAGCAATGGCAACTCACCACCCCCTCCAGCTTAGCTGCCAGCATTGAGAGCAGCCAGGTCAAAATCTGTCTCCGGAGACCAAACCCTCCTTCTGCTTGCTAAATCCATGCTTTGGCCCCAGTCATTTTGGCACTAAGAAAACCCAGGGAAGAGGAGCATGACCTCTGCTGCAAACCCAGTGGGAATGGGGCCAAGGCACCTCGTCCTCCAGGATGTAGAAGCAGCACATCCTCCTCCCTGCTCCCACCACGCACACGGTTGTTTTGCAAGACCTGAGCATTTTTGGGCCATTTTAAACAAGGTTCCACTGCCACCCTTTTGAGTGACACCTCCCAGCTGAATAAATGAGTTCAGGAGTAAATTGCTGTGACCCGTTCACAGCAAACAGCTTGGGAAGCCAAGAAACACCTTCCACACAACAGCATTAATGTGCAAACGATGATCTCCTCTCAACCAGTGGGGTCAGGAGAGCAGTGACTCAGCCCTTGCAAAAACACCCTGTGCTTCTCCAGATGAAAGCCCAGACAGCACCCATCAGTGAGATGAAAGAGCTGGTGCAGACTGCAGCCCCAGCCACCCCTCGTCTCCTGGTCTGCTCTCCCTGCTCCGGAAGGTCCACGTGAGCACAAACAGTGCAGCATTGTCATCCTGGCAGACCATGACCTTCCAGCTTAGTGCTCTGAGACCTCTTTGTGTTCCTTGACACCCAAAGGGCCCCCCAGTCTCACCCGTTTCCCTCTCCAAAAGCCAAGTGCCCTCGGCCATGCCCAGCCTGGGCAGCAGCTCTGCAGTCCAGCAGCCTTTGGGGATACCAAAGCACCGATGCTACTCCAGAGCCTGGCTCCCTCACAGTTCAGCTCCTTGCCCCTGGCAACAGCCACTCGATAGCACAAGCAGAAATGTCCACTGCCACCAACCCCTGCTCCCAGGCAGAGCCGCTGCTGCTGCTCCCAAAGAGCTGGATCCCACAGCAAAGCAGAAACCACACAGCCACCAGCAACCCAGCACCACACCAACCTCCACAGCCTGCCCACTGCTCCAGGAAAGAGCCCAGTGGGGTGCGGAAGTTCATTAAAGCTCCTTGAGAATCCAAAGGGTGCCCAGCGTGCCCTCGCTGTCACTTCAGGCAGCCCTGTAAAGCAGGAATGTGCCTCTTCCAGGCAAACACATACCTTTTAAAGGTACACTTGTGCTGTCCGCACTGTTCAGAGCACACCGAGAGTGGGGAGACAGGACATCTATGATACCCTGGTGCTCCCAGGGCATTCAGCTCTTCCAGCAATGGTCTAGCAAGAAGCACTGGCTGTGGACAGGCATATTACAGGAGAGGGCAGGGAAGAAAGCCGGTTGCTTAACACTCAGCACACAGCATCCTCCAGTGTGATGGCACATGGTGAACCAGCCTTGCGGATGCCCTGAAGGGTTTAAGCCACCACTGTGGCAACCTTCCCATCCTTCAGCCCCTGAGCAGACAGCAGCACAGCTCCATCTCATGCTGCAGGATGTCATTTGATCCAAAGACTTTCCAAGCACCTTACAAACACCCAGCCTGGGGAAGTTCATAAAGAAAAGAGACCTATGGCCACAACCAACCCAGGCAGGGCTGCAGTTTCCCTAAGGGACAGTCTTGAGTAAGGACATCTGAGCAGTGCTGGCATCGACACCTCCCCAGACCCTTCTGCATGCCCAGCCTTCCCATACCACCCTGACTACCCCTGTCTCAGCACAATCACGACCTGAAGCAGACCGAAGGCACCTAGGCTCTATTGACACAACTATCCCAGAGAGAAAATAGGCTATCCCAGTGCTCCACAGCCAGTTCACCCTGCATCCACAGCCTCTGGCCCAGCCATAGGGCACAGGAGCCTTGGGGCTCTCCACTTCTTGCCCTGCTTTTAGTGCAGAACCGGGCAGGGAAGCAGCACTGAAGTGGAAGCCCCAAACGAAAGGATCAACAGAGCTTCAAGACAACCTCCTGCCCCAGGGTGAGGGTGTCACTGGTCTTGGGCAGAGGAACCCCAAACCAGGGATCACCCTGGGGTGCCCAGGACAGCGTGGTGCAGCCAGCAGGGCACCAGGACCTCTCACTGCACTGCCTGGGCAGGATGTGGGCAATGCCAGTGCAGACAGGCAGCGGTGCAGGGGATGGTACCCAAGCTCCACCTCTGCCGGTTGCTTAGCGACCAGCATCCCGCAGGAGCCACCTCGTCTGTACATCCCTGCAAGCAGCACCAGCTCTGCTGCAAGGCTCTAGCAGCAGAGGTGACACCAGAGACCTCCTCCTTGTATCCACCAGCCTCCCCCTTCCTGCTGCACCAGGGCCTGGCTGTGCTGGGGACGTGCTCCACTGCAATCTGTCCCTGCATCCCATCAGCCCCCACATCTCAGCCCCCAGCCCTGCCTACAGGAAAAGGAACAGCTTCTAGGTGAGGCAGACCTCCCACCCCAAATCCAGCTGCTGCCTCCAGAAGCTAATAGTTGCTAAGGAAAAGCATCTATAAAGGGAAGGGAAAGGACAATGGAAACCACTTCACGCTGTCTGAGCTCACCTCAAGCAGCCAGCCCAGCTGACCAGGCACATGCATCTCCCACAGCACCACACAACCTCCTTTTCCAGGAACACTGATGTGTCTGAGTCCCTCCATGCTCTGGTCAGCATCACTGTTCACAGTTTGCATCCTAACTACCAATTCCCCATGCTGCAACGGGCAAATAACAAGCCTCGGCATCACTATTGTTTCCCAACTGATAGAGGCCAATGTACTTGTGAAAATCCCTTCCAAACATCCCAAAATTCCTTTGCAAGGAAGAAAATGCTACAAGTTCACAGCAAGAAAAGCAGCAGATCAATAAGTGAAACAGGCAGGAGCTGCAGCTCAGGGAAGAGACTGTTCTTTTTGGACAGTGCCTGTAATTTATGCTGCTGTTCATCTTATTTCTGAGTGAAGACAGATTAGCTGTCTGGAAAGAGAAGCAGGAAATTGCTATTAACATGGAAAATCAAGACTGGAAAATAGACCTTCCGGGGCTTCCTTAAACTATCCCCAGCACTGGTGCCTCTAGCAAAGGTCTGACCTCTCATGGGCCAGAGCTGGAGAGCAAACCAAGCTTTTCCTTTGACTTGGCACCTGAAAATCTCATTAATCATCAGTGCTGCGAGAAATCAATGCAACCACGAGCACACTGCCCCAGCCTCTCATTAAGAATGCTGAGGGGCCTCCGCAAGCTTTCAACCCCGCAGGAACAGCCTTCTTGCAGCTTGGCACTGGGTGCCAGCACCGCAGGAGGCAAAGGCCCTGTGTACTTATCCGATTTGCTTTGTATTATCCCTAAATACAAAGCTTAAACTGCCTTTATTTTCCTCCCCCTTCAGCTATCAAGTTGAAGTGTGATTTACCCCTCAGGTCCAGGCAGGTCTCTGCCAGTCGCAGGCAGCAACACCCCGCTGCACACAGGGTGCTGGGTAGCTGCATGTGTGTTCCTACTGCCCAGACTCACATCTTCCCATAGACCCCACAGATGTATGAATCCAGCTCAGCTATGACACCACATTTGCCACTTCGTTTTAAGCCTTTTCCATCCCTGGCACCACTCCTTCACTTCCAACCAAGAAGATGCCAACCATGCCAAAGGGGTGACAGGAATCAGAGTCATTTAGATGACACATATATATAATCCTGATGAACAGCTCTACAAACCCATGCCAGGATCAAAACTGAGAGAGATGCATGGAGACCCCCAGCTCTCACTGCAGAATTGCTCCGGTCTGGTGCTCCCCCATCCAGCATACACCAAGCCTCACCATAGGGGACCCATCACCCCAGCCACCACCCCAGGCACAAAGCAGACATCTTCTGGTAAGCAGACAATGCTGGTTTCCCCTTGTTCTGCCCCAACCCTTCCATTTTACCTCTTGGACAATCCTGAGCCGTTGTTTTTCTCGGCTGTTTAATCTCTCCCCAGCTCCCAGAGGATGTACGCTCAGTGCCTGCAGAAGCTCATCTAGCTTTCACGTGTCTCAAATTCTACCCCCAGGCAGGTGACAGGGATTCAGGGAACTTGGACAATTAAATGACAGCAGAAGGAAGGGCTGGAGAAGTTTCTATTAAAAAAAAGAAACAAAATAAAAGGGGGAAAAAGTAAACCTGAATGAAGCCTTTCCTCCCCACCGCACCCATGGGCAGAACTTGAGATAACCACCAGTACCCCCCGCTCTGGTGCTAGGAGAGGAAGGTCCCAACCCAGGCACCTTGGGCACAGAACAGCTCCCAGCACAGGGGGGTGCTGCAGCAGGGACCCCATCACTGCTGCTGAGCTGGTTCCACTGCAACACAACCCAAGGGAGCTGGGTGTTGATGGGAGGTTCTATACACAAGTGGCTGGCAGAGGTGGCAGCACTCCCCAGCACACAACTTGTGCCAAGCAGACCTGGGCACAGGCTGGCACAGCTCCTGCGCTCCCAGCTAAACACAGCCCTGGCACAGCACCAACATGCTGCAGCCACCCCAGGTTGGCACAGCACCATGCATCTCTGCTCGCCCATCCCTGGGCACTCCTCAGGGACCTGAAGGTGGCCCATGGCAGGTGCCTTTCTAGAAGAGGAGAGGTGCAGCCTTTCCAAGAGATGGGGCTCACCATCTCAGTCACCAGGTGGACGAGCTGCGTGGCAGCAAGGCCATCTCCCACCCCAGAACAGCCTCTCACCCCCACCAGCATCACCCCACTGGGGCCAGCACAAGGGACCCACATGGAGATGTCTCTGGAGCGTGGGCCCCTAATCCATGCCAGAAGCACCTCCATTCATCCAGCTCTCCCCAGCCTCCCTGCATCAAACCACAGCACTGATGTAGCCACAGCCACTGCAGGGGGGTCTCCATCACCAGCACCTCTCAGGATGAGGCAGTGCACACACACTGCTCAGCAACAGCATCAGGGACAGCCGCTGGGGCCATCACTGGTGGCAGCAAAAGCGGGATGACAATCTGCCCAGCATGGCCACGGCACCCACCACATCTGAACGTCTCCGTCTCCCCGGCAACCTGGGTACCAGCACCTTCTGATGCAGCTGAGTGGTCTTGTGCAGCAAAAGCCATGCTGAATCCATAGCAGGATTACAGCGGCTTTCTCTTTCCCCTGCCCTCTTGCTATTTCCATCCAAAATTCATCATTAAACCGTAACTTTGTGCCAAGGAACAAGAAGCATCACTCCAGGGTCACAGGGAGCACTCCTGCTCACCCTGCCAGCCACCACTGCCATGGGGTTTACTGGGCGATGGACACCATCTCAGTGCCAGCTACCTCGAATGGCCTGGGCTATTACATGTACATGGGAGCAGGATGAGCATCCTCCAGGTGACACCACTGGCAGGGAAACCCAACCTCACTCTACATCCAGCACCTTTGGTGGCCTTAAAGACTCTAAAAACTCCTCACCACAACACAAAAGTCCCTCTGGTGCTCTGCCAGCTTTCCCACCACCCTACCATGTGTCCTGCCTTGTTTGCAGGTGGGGAAGGACACAAGCCAAGACCAGGGCAACATAGAGCTCCATGAAGAACTGGCCCTTCCCAGAGAGCCTGGCAAGCTGCAATGAGGGGAGCAGATCATACCCCATAGAAGTTGATGGCCTTCCATTGAGAAGCTCTCAGAACCTGCTCTTGTAGCTGCTGAGGACGAGAAGCGACCCAACCACTGTTTAACCCCTTCAGGAACAGAGAGGAAAACCAAGAAAGGAAAATCAAAAGCCTCTGCCTCAGAATAAAGGAGAGAGCAGCAAGGGCTGGGGAAAAGCCCACAGAGGAACCACCACCAGCACCCATCAGCTGGAAGATGATGCCCTGGAGCATACCCATGGCAGGGCTGGGAGCTCTCCTGTGCATGGTCCAGCCTCCACATGCACCCTTGGGAGCAAGTCCTGCAGGTCCCACCCCACAGCACGTCTGCTCCGATGCTGCCTACAGTTCCACATCCCTTGGGTCCTGCTGTGCCACAAAAGCTGCTGAAACACCAGTCCTGGGTGGGAAGCCCTCCTCCATAGGGATGTAAGGACAGAGAGCTCTTCCTTTCCTCCCAGTCCCAGTGGGATCACCAGTTTAGCAAGGCAGGAGCCCATCCCAGCCCTTCACACAACCCAAAAGCAGCGGTGAGGGTGGTACATCACATGGGAACAGAGCTCCCTGCCACCGGAGCAGCAAAGCTGCATCTTCCAAGGAAAGCCCCATCTCCTGCCACCCAAGCAGAGAGCTGCACATCAGAGGAGGGCAAGAGGCTCCAGCCTGGCTCCTGGGCAGAGGCCTTCAACAGCCTTGCAGAGGGGGTCAGAGATGGGGGGGAACCCCAGCTCTAATGCAGCGCAGGGGAAGCCCAGCTCCTAGCACTGAGATGTGATGCACAAGAGGCTCAAAGTCCCAGCCAAAGCAAGCAGGGTGTTTGGGCAGAAGCCAGCCTTTCCCAAGCTGAGTTTGAGGGAGCTTGGCAGCTCTCACCAGCCTTCAGGGCACGCATTGCCACATACCACAAACCTGTTTGCTCAGCCCAGGCCAAAGCAGCTGGGGTGGCACAGAGCAAGCTTCATTGACCAAGGCATCTCTGCCAGTGAGGATGGGCCCTAAATCAAGAGGAAAGTGAACCCCTGCCCCACAGCAGCACTGCCAGGGGCTGCGGCACTGCCTGCATGGGGTGAAGGGAAGGCAGGAAAGAACAGCTTCATTTTCCCAGCTACCCTGTAAGACAGACTGACAGTGTTTGTCAGGCAAAGGATGATCCCTGCAGCATCCTGAGCTAATGCTTATAAAAAGGAGCTAATCCTGCCCAGGGTGCTGGGACTGGCCTCAGGAGCTGCTCTGCACTCATCTGCCTTTGCAGCCATTAGAAATTGCCTGAGCAGAGTTACAGGACTGAACACCCTCTCTAGGCTGACGAGGGAGCTGAAGGGGCTTGGGACAAGGGCCTCTAGGGACAGGCCAAGGGGAATGGCTTGAACCTGCCAGAACAGGGGAGACTGAGCTGAGCTCTTAGGCAGAAGCTCTT
>JAVHNF010066386.1:0-10268 GCA_034783455.1 Micropsitta finschii | reverse complement strand
CAAGCTGCCCCTCAAACAATAGGCAGTAAAGTCCCTTCCCTTATTTGGGTATTTAATGAACAAACCCAGTTTGCCGTTTATCACAGTATGGTATGGTAAAGCCTGCCTGTTAGACTTGGCGAAAGCTGTGCTTGATTGGGCTAGGGAGCTCCCGGGATAAGCCTCTGCCCCGTCGGTTAGACAGTGGCGAAAGCCCTGCAGGTTCAGCAAATTCGGTATGGTAATGGTTTATGCTGCAGGGACGGCATTGGTTTAAATAAGTGTTGTAATTTAGTGGTGTAAAGGAAACTTGGGGTTTTTTAAAAAAAAAAATAAAAAATTTTTTCTTCGTACTCACAAAATGCCATCGATTCCCAAATCATCTCCGTTAGGCTGTCTTTTAAGCCATTGGAGGGAAGCGGGGTTGCTGGGGAAATGTCAGCCAAGGAGCGATGGAGAAGTGTGTGCGTGCAAGGGGGGACACGATCGCCACGGCCCTTCGCCTCAGGGCCGGAAGGGTTTTGGCCGCCAGCCTCCGGCCCGAAGTTTGGGCCTGGCTTCCCGGGGAAGCCGATGGGGCCGGCCTGAAGCCGCCGGGGCTGTGGGGATGGCGGCGGCCTGCTCCGGTGGATGGGGGGGGACCAGCGGCGGGCCGGGGCGGGGGGGGGTGTCTGGTTCGTCTTGTTGTCCCCAGGCCTTTGCGTTATAAACCTTAATTATGGCGCTGTTTGACTTATTGCATTATTTTCAGCCGTCGAGTCAGTTTGGAGGGTGTGTGGTAGTGCTTTTAGTCATTGTTAAGGCTTTATTTTATATCTATATATAGTTATTTTATTTCAGTCTTTACCTGCAGTGTCTCTGATGCTACAGATAGGTCTTGGAGAATCAGTGTGCTGCGTTGCATTAAGCATTATTGTTGCTGGGAACTATACTGAGACAAGAATTATCACAGGCTATCTAGAATGGAAGTTTCCTTTTTTAAAGCCTTATGGCATATTGGTAACGTTGGGTCTCAGTTTTAGTTGGCCCAGGGGTATATAATGCTTCCCGCTTCCCCCTTATGAAATGTGGTATCATTACCAATGTGAAAAGCAAAGTTATATTTAACATTTAAATGTATTGGACCCGTTTCTTTCTCTTAATCTACTGAGAAAACACCCTGGATTATACACACGTACACATTTTCAACAGGAGGCCTGAAATACTTGCTCAGATCATTGAAGTGTGTTGAGGATGTTGTGGACTGTGGAGGCTGACTTTAGGAGTTCAAAATGCAAATCAGGCCACAAGATTAAGTTTGATTATTCTCGCCACTGAAAGATGTGTTTTATGGTAATATGGAACTCTTGCATAATTCCAGTGTGTTACCGTGTTTTGTGTGAGACAAGGTCATGGAAAATTGGATTGTTAGGATGTAAAATGTGGGATGTTAGGATGATTTTTGATTAGAAATATATTGTAATACCTTTAGCAAAATACAGCCTATTTAGGAAGCACTTGTAAATATGTTTGTCTTGGCTGATTCTTGGATCCATTCATTTCAAACAAACTCATGTGTAGTGTTTTACAGTGAAGAATTTACGCTTTTTGATACATTTTCTTTTATAAACTCAAAGCAGTGGTAAGCTAGCCAGCTAGAATTGCAAAGATAATCTTCCAAATATTAAATATTTAACTGTGTTATCAAAAATTATCAAGTACAAATGAACCATGAGTATGCATTCCTGAAGACAAATTCTGATAAGGCTGAATTGACTCCAAGTTACACATCAGGAAGTTTGACTTTTGGGTGCTGATTGTAACTTCCTTGATGCCATAAAGTAACTATGTGACATCACCCAGGAATGATGATGGTTCTCCTACGCGATGCGTTGTCTTGGATTGATGAATGAAAATGAGTATCTGCCTTTTAGAAATGAAATATAACGAGATACCAACAGGATGGACCTCTCTCTTTAGCAGAAGTAATTGACCTGATCCCTAGGTAGGAGCGAAGTAATGTTGGAGAATACACGGGCAAGACGAGTCTGATCTGCAAGTTACCTGGGGGTCCTGTCCTAATAGAGGATATGTAGACAGCCAGACAGTCAGGTAGCCTGGTCTCAGATACACATCACATAGTGGATGTAACACTCACGTTGTTTTCACATCCATTATTCTTACAGTCATTTTTAACGACCAGTTGACAAACATTTGATGTCCAGTGCAAGCAGTGCTGTGTAATGCAGCGAGCATAAATGAATTCAGCTTGTAGTGACTGCAGCATTATTTACATAACTGGTTAATCATGCTAATTTTGTTCCAGCTGTCAGCTATTTGATTGCTTTAAAACTTGGAGCTTTTAAGAAGCCTCACATCTTGGAGCACTGCTGTGAGATGCCAAAAGGCCTAATTTGTTACTTCATAATAGTGCTGATAGTCTTTGCTTGATACAGAAATTGGTGTTTTGTTTTTGTGCTTGAGTGTTGTTTTTTTTGAGCGAGAGAAATCATTAAATGATAATCTGGTTTAGGAGAAATACATTACAGGGGAATTATGTTATTCATGATCTTGCTTTTTTTAGGTCTTGTATGTAGGATGGGGAAATGGCTATTGGTTTTGCCTAGTCCAGAGGAATATAAGTTACTCTAAAATCTTTATTTAATGACTTGTACTCAGGAAGCAACTTTCAGCTCTTCCAATGCCATATTTGCAGAGCGCTAAATTGTCTCTTGGGATCTTGCTAATAGAAAATGAAAGGTGCCTGGTTTGTCTGAATATCTGTAATGTGCTTTTTCCACTTTGCTTTGCTCTGATCTGTGCAGAGAGAGTATCGAAACGTACCAGTATCCTGCTGTCTGAAGTGCTTCAAAGAACAGCGGGTTTTTATGTGTGTTTCAGTAGCCTGGCTGCTCATTAAGAAGACATGAGATGCTGTGGAAGAGAACAACATGTATGCTGTCCTCTAGAATAAAACCTGCTAGGTTGAACTGTATGTCTGCTGGCGTTGGTGTGCTTCAGTTTGGTTACATACTGGTATGTGCTGAATAGCAGACCATAAAAATCCCAGAATGAATCAGTTCAGGTGGCTGTTACAAGATTGCTTTCCTGTTCTGTGGTGGGGATAAAGATTTAGAGTGCTTGTATGTCAGAATAAGTGGATTCAGAGGCCATAAACTTCAGGATGGATCTAGAGCCAGGTGGCTGTAGCGCTTGAGCCTTTTGGTGAGTGGTGCAGGAGGTCGAAAGATACATAAAAGCTGGTCATGCTTATTTGTCATTTTGCAAATCACAGTTTAGTCTTTGGTTTTCAAATTGGGGATCTGGTTGATCTTACGACGATGCTCCAAACTGTTGATAAAAGGCAAAAGAGATGGATCAGACAGTTCTAAGGTGTTTTATAGGTAGCTAGAGGTTGTAGGCAGGATGTAAGGAGCGAGTAGCTTAAATTAGTGAGATCAAGTTCCTTCAAATTGTAGTAGGTACGTTCAGAGTTACCACCAGAAGTTAAATGCTTGTAAATATCTGACAGTGGAGCTTGTATGAATGATTATGCTAATCAGAAATGAGTATTTTATGTTTTCTACTTGCAGTGTCACTGCCAACTGAGATATTTATCAGAGTTTGGTTTGTAAATGTAATTTGTGCATTTTTACATAGAAGTATTACTTTGTGCTGAGTGAAATGCTTTTCTTTTATATGGATAATTTGTAGCTTCCTTATTTTTTTGTGTACTGTTAGAAATATTGAACTTAAAAATGGATCACAGTACCACTGCCCTGTACTGCATTAATTGTTAATAGTGTGTATATCTGTTTGCATGTCACCCAGGGCTGTTAACGTAAATGCCTCTAACCAGTGCCTGCAGCTTGTGTTCAAGGTCAGACTTGGTCAGCTCACACTGCCTTGGCTTGCAGGCTGGCTTGAACAAGCTCTTTCCAGGTGGGGAAACATGAGTATGGAACAGAGGAGAGCTCAGGCACGAGCTCAGGCATGAGCAGGCCTCACTGGCTGTGCAAGTACAGTGTGACTGGGCACAACCTAGCCCAGCCTGGGACTGGCTGCATCTTCGCCTTAGAGATTCCTCTCACTTTTATGGTGGAGGTGGCTGGGTAAAGTTTTAAGGCATCTCAGATGCAGTATGGTGGGTTGGACTAGCTTACCTTTGAAGGTCTCTTCCAACCCATATTATTCTATGGTTCTGTGTTTTGTTGTCCTGATGCATACACTTTATTTTCAAGCAGTAAGTTTTCCAAGGTTAGAAGCAGAGCTTCCTGGGCTGCCTCAAGTAATTAGTTGTAATTGTGACATGAGACCTCTGCAGTTTTCTTCCACATTGTTGACTGCTCCTGTCTTTCCTCCAAGTGCTGTTTTATTAATGTCTACAGTTGCTGAGTCTTCTGTCGTATAATATAATAAATACTAAATGTATGAGGTATGAGAAGTAGAACAGTTTTGGAGGGTGACCATGCAGTCTGCTTTTTGCAGATACGGTACAAACGTGTCTTCTGGCATGTAGACTTCTCTCCACCTCCTCCTACTCTCTTGCTCTCATAATCACTTGTACTTTGCACATGTATTCATCTGTTCCAGTGTGTATTTGAAGAGCAGTCCTGGTTCCTCTCTCCAGTCAGGTTATATACGTATTTCCTACAGCACAGATTTGATCACCTTTAGACCCGATGTTTTGTTGAATGCTCTTTGTGAATGGAAATATCTGTTCTTACCCCTTATGGTAAAATAGTAGTCTGTGAATCATTTTCTCTTTCATAGTTATGATGCAGCACTCAACAAGCAAATACTTTTACAAATCAATAGTATTTCTTTGAAAATTCAGAGCTGTTTATCAGTTTAAAAAACGTGCACCTAGAGATGCTTTATGTCCATCCTTCGAGATAGATATGAGAAGGCAACCTTGTTTGGTTTTCAGTGTAGTGCTAGTTATGGCTGATTTTGGGGCCTGTTGTTCTAGGAGTGATGGACAGTGGAGTCCTGGGGTCATGGCTAAAATGCCACATCTGTTTCTCTAGAGAAACTCCACAGCCAGACTTTGATTTAATCTCCCTGCAGTATAATCTTATAGAGACTTCCCTGCTATTCTGAAGATGTCACATAATGTAATGCCTTCTAAAATGGAACTGGTAGTTTTCCTTATTTAAAAGCTGAAACCCAAACAGAGCTTAGTGCTTCTGTTTGTTGAGTCTGTTCTCTTTGAGTTTTGCTGCAACATCCATTTGTACTCAGGCTAGTTAAAAATGACAGCACGGGTGACAAAGGTACTAGGGGAGGGAGGTTCTTTTATCTTTTGGCTTTATTCACTCTGAAATCATATTAATTTCTAGATTTAACATCAGTTTAGTACTTTGTGAACCTTTGCAAGGGCAGTGGTGCTTTTGTAGCTTTGCTGGAACAGAGACATTTTAAGAATCTTAATAGAGAATTGTCTAATCTTATTACAACTGCTCCTGGCTGTTTAAATCACTTCCTTGTACTTAAAGAACAATCTGTCACCAGCTCTTTCTTGATTGTAGTTTTTGTCAGATGCAATTTATCCCCCTCCGTGGTTTTGTTCTATATATTTCTTTTCCTGGTTGTGCAACCCTTAGGTTGGCAGCAATTTCTTTCCCAAACAGTTCTGACTTCAGTGGGATTAATCGCATGAGTAATTGCTCACTGGTGTAAAGCTTGTACAGATCCTTCTTTGTAGGACCTCATGGATAAACCCCACCAAAATAATGGATATATATAGTCCTAAAATTCCTTAGGGAAAGGCAAAACAAAGTGTTTTTAAAGATAACTTCCTCCCCTGAGATGCAGGCATGAAAGACTCCCTCAAACATATTTCCTTGTAGGTTGGAAATCTGCTCTCGAGTGGCTGGTTGCGAGTTGCTGACTGGGTGAACAGGCCCCAAGCAACATTTTAGGGTTTTATTTCTTTCTCTTTATTTTTTCTTTCAGTAGTGAAGATTTCTTCAGCCAAATTGTTGACCCAGTTGCTGCTGTAGCTGCCTTTCTACTTTCAGCTTTGTTTGGACAGGGATGAGGTTTGTGACAACAGCAGTAAGGCAGAGAGATGTTTGATCTAACCCTCTGAAATGAGCCCAAATTTGAGATCATTCATTAATCCTTATCCTTCAGATCTAAATAGAACTATTTAACACACCTGCTTGTTGTCTGATAGGTGGTCAAGCAGAATGTGCTGTGGCATGTTGTGTATGTAGAAGAAAGCACTTCAATTATTATTTAAAAAGCAGAAATTTAACGTTCTTAATTATTCAGTTCCTAATGTATCAGTGAAACACTGACATTGCTGCAGTGTGATTGATAGTGTCTGTTTAGAGAGGGGTCTGATGTGCATTCCCAGCAGTAGTCAGATCCGGTGAGTCTGTAAATACCCTACCCAGGTATTTCATTATTTGATTAAAAACCTCTTTCTAAATGACTGTTTGAAAGCATAAGTCTCACATCTGTTCTGTTATCTAATGAAATATTTGCCTTCTGAGCCCATAGTGGCTTATTGCTTGGGTTTATGATTGCTTCTTGTAACATTGTGCAGCTTGCAGTGATTTTCTTTATTATTATTTTATTTAAGGGCTTCTAACTCATGAAGTGTTACTGTTTTGCTGCTGTTGTTGAGCAGAGTTCATGGAGTTAAACTTTGGCTACCAATTCAGGAGAGCATTTATCAGCAAGCAAAGATAGATAATGCTTCTGTTGGAATGCTTGTGGATAAATAGCACAGGTGACACCAAATACTTAGCTTAGAAGCAAATGCAGATCAGAAATCATTATTTCATATTGTAATTGTAGTTTTTTAGAAGATCTACAACTTCATGTGTATTTTTAAAGCAGGAATTCCTACCTGCTACTCAGAAGAGCAGGAATTCTGTCATTGCACTGGATTATAACTATACAGCACATGGTTTTAATACATTTTGAGCAAAGCAGCTGCTTTCTGAAGACTTTAAAAGACTGGTTCTGGGTGACTCCTGGAAGATACTTGTGTTTATATGTTTACTGGTTCTCTTGGGAAGATTCCACAAGGAAGTAAGATACAGGAATGTTTAGAATTGGCTTTTCTTGGCTTTCAGAAGTCTTGTATTTTAGAGAAGCTGAAGCAGAAAAGCTTTTACGGCAGCAAAATCACTTTTAGACTAGTTTGTTGCAGAGAAGCATTGAGGTATGTCATCAGAAGTTCTGTAATCTGCAGAAGTGCTTCAGCATTGCATTTCAGATCTACAAATCACTGGCCCCTTTGTGAAACCCTGGGACAGACTGAAATGAAATGTCTGGCTTTATTTTACGTTTGGCTACCTAGTGGATAATCTCCTTTTGCTTTGCCTGTTGCTTCAAGCACACTGAGTACTGTGATTGACATTTTGATGTCTGTCTGCATAGTAGTGTCTGCATCTGTTTAATTTCACAATAATACAAACATGAGTATTTGCATCAGCTTTAAAAGACAGAACATGTTCTGTAACTGAAGATGTGTAATAGCGGGGAGTGCTCTGCATGGTGCAAACTCTCCGGAGTGTTGAAGAGGTGAAGAATAGCAGTAGGTTTGTAAGTTGTCTTCATCAGACTGTTTCTAATTTGCTTTGGGAAAGGTTTTCTGTTCCACAGTTCATGGTCTAGATCAAGCAAAGTATGTACACATGTACTTCACTTTGAACGTGTGAGGGATCTGCTGCTCTGGGACTGGTCATTGACTTGCAGTCGATGCTGAGCACAGCATATTGGGTTTCAGCACTGTAACTTTCCAGGTGTGAATGCAAGAGACATGCTTGGACATCCTGAATGCACAAATACTTCTGTTATGTACGTGCAGGCACAAAATCCTGCCTGGATGTCTTGGGACAGAGCCAGGTTTTCAGTCTTTATTTCTTTTGCTCTGCTTGGATAAGTTATATAATGCTGTAGAGTCTTTTCCTGCACCTGGAAATACTGATTTTCAGTTTTATTTTAAGAAGGGATTTCTTTTTCTTATTCAGAATTAAAAATAAACTTTACAGGAGGAACAAAGTCTGTGCCCATTTTTTGTTTCTTCTTTTCAGTTTATTCTTTATAAAAAGGCCTGAAATACACTATGAGACTTTCTCTGTTGCACAAATTCCAAGCTTAGAAATGGAGCAGTAGAAGGTGAGTCTTGGGGGCACTGGGGTAAGAGTAGAGGAGAAACACTGGTGTAAGTTGCCTTGGTATTCCACTGTGAACACCTTGTGCTAGCCTATACTAGGTAGCAGAACTGGTAAATTACCTATGTGCATATGTGTGTGTGTTTATATATATATATATGTTGTATATATATGTAAAGTGGAGCTTTAGCTGACCAAATATATAATGGCAATGCCCTTGGTACAGACAAAGCTTTACAATTAAAAACACATTCAGTGCCCATCAAACGTGTGAATTGGATGTGTCTTTGGGTGCTACGAGGCATCTTGTGCTTCCATCAAGCTCGACAAGTCTTGTGTCCAAACTCCTCTTTTAACTATTTTAATCTAATATGGTGGCTTTTGCATTTTCTCCTTTCATGGGAATCCAGAGTAAAAGAGAGCTAAGCCCTGCCTGCTGCTTACATGCTAAACAGATGCAAATAAGCCCCCTCCCTCCTGGTTGCATCTTCTCCTCACGGGTTTCTACATTGTTTTGATTAAAGCGGTTCTATTGCCAACTCCAAGCCCCGAGGGCAGGTGAGAGGGGGAGAAAAAAACCCATCCCTGATTGCAGCTCAGTGATTAACATATCTTTTGGAGTTTGTAATGTCATCATTACAGAGAAAACAAAGTTCCACCAGCTTCACAGGGTCTGCGGTTGTCAGGAAGGCAAACATCAAAGTAGAGAGAAAAGAGGAGTTTATTTAAAATATAGTAGAAAGACTTAAAACAGTCGTTCTAACCTATGAGAGCTATTAAAAATTAAAAACAGCCTTTGAAGCAAAGCATTAAAGATTTAATAGTATTAATTGAATGAAGCCGTGGGAGTTAAGGATGTGTAGACACATGTGTATGTGTTCTAAGACGTTAGCTGTATTAAGGAAGCCGAGGTATGGGGAGTTGAATTCATTGTGCTTCATTTACAAAGGCTACCTTAACAGAACACTTTGTATTCTTGGACTTAATGAGTAGACACCATTATAACAAAGTGTAAACAGAAGTGCAGGGGACTTGCTATCATTTTACACACTGCAGTGGAGCAAAGAAGACCAGATTTGGGATTCCTGAACAAGGCAAAATAAGCAAAGAAGTTTCTAATCTATACATGAAAGATAATCTTATTTCTTTATATTATTATGTCTGATTTTCCTTTTAAGACTAAATACCTTTTCCTTTCACTGTTGCAAGAATAGTGACTTAATACTGTTATCCTCCATAATAAGGTTTCTTTCCTTTTATTACCCAGTAATACTCTGCCTGTAGTCCCACTCTCAGGTATGGGTATTTTTTTGGGTAGCTACACTTTAATGCTAGTTCCTGATGTATTTTCTCTTAAGACTGGCTGATTTTGGTTGTTTTTAGCTTTTACTGTTTAGAACTTAATCACTGTTAGGAAAACTTCTTGTTAAGAGAAAGAAGGTGGTCCTCCATAGCTGTGTAAATAAATAACAAAAATCAGGGGGTTTTCTTTGCAAAGTCAAACCTCAAGACTTTCATGTATTTGACCTGGATGTTAAGAAGCAGAGAAAAGCCAGATCCTTATGTCACTTGCAGGAAAATGAGCAATGAAAGCTGCTTGCAAGTGTGCAGGTGGCACAGCAAAGGAAGCTGAGGTCCAGAGGGAAGCAACATCAGGCAGGAGCTGACTGGCATGGAAAAACGGGTGTGTAGAGGCACAACCAACCTTGTCAAGAAGGATAACAAAATTGAGGGTGATCTTAATACATTCATTTTTCCTCCTTCAGGAAGATGGTTGCTGACAGCACAAGGCAGCTGTTTGAGCTCTTCTTGCTGCAAATGTAGTTCCTAAATGATTCAGCATGATAGTGTACCCACGCATTATAGCATTATTGATGAATTCATTACCCTCTGTTAGCTGATGGATGTTAATGGGCTAGAATTTCCTCTGTGCATTTGCAGTAGATGGAATGCTCTTAGGAAAAAATAAAGATTAGAAAATGGAGTGGGTGAGTTTTAAAGTTGCTTTCTTGTTCTGTTTATGAATCTAAAGACAGAGAATGTTATTAATGACTTACATTAAAGCAGTAGTTAATGATCAACAGTGCAAGCCTATCAGGAAGCCCAGGTGCAGAGATTGCCCCGGGTTACTTACGGCGCTAGGAACAAGCAAGGCGAGGAGGATGCCGGCTCGCA
>JAVHNF010066383.1:9304-21947 GCA_034783455.1 Micropsitta finschii | reverse complement strand
TCTTTTCAGATGTTTTTTGGGAGGTTTGTTTATTTCTTTTTGTATTTACAGAATATTCTTGGGTGGATTTGAGGTGGATCATCTGAGATAAAAAGTACAGATCTTGGTTTTTGCTTGCTTGAGAAAGGGTAATTTTATGGTCCTTTTTGAAGATGGGGTGGGGTATGTGAAAGTTCATTGATACTTGAGGTTTTTTTCTCTACTCCAGTGTTTTTGTTTATAATATAATAAAACAAGTTAGCTTTTCCTTTGGAGGCCATTATGAAGGTAGGCCTGAAGATCAGAGTCCTGTTCCAGCCTTGCCCTTCCTGTCCGGGGCAGGAGGCATTCTGCCACAGACTTAATATTCATCTTGGTATGATCCTGCTTCTGTAGTGAACATGTTTGAGTAGGTTTGACACCCTGAATACTTGGTGTCATTTCAGTTGCTCCCTGGCTGGCATCTGGCACCATCACCTGCTGCCTCCTGCAAGCTGGGAAAGAACATACTTCTTTATTTTCCAAAGAAGGGATAATGTGCAAGCAGTATCCCAGCTGCTGGTACCACTTCAGTGGAAAAGGGCTTATTGGAAGTAATGTAAGAAGTATTAAACCTCCTGAGCAGATGGTGTTCCAGTACCTGTTAGGAAAAGCAGTATTTGACCCATCTTCCCCACTTCCTTGAGGACTTTACCTGTTCTCTGCTGCTTGAGAGGGGCAAAGAAAACTGCTTTTGAAGCTGTTGTCCTGTGATTGAATATTGATGTGAAAGGCTTTATTTCAAGTTCTTGGAGCAGACAGAGAGTCCTGTGGGTTAGTTCTGTAGTTGCATGGTGGGGTTCCTCAATTCTGGTGATCTTCAGCAGGACCTCCTGTGTTTGTCTGCTTTCATGTACCCGGAGAATGGAGAGAGTCCCTAGTCATGTTTGAGACACCATTTGGTGAGATACAGTAGTGGGAATGGGTAAGGTCTAGCTAAGGTGTTCAGAAGGGACTGTGTCCCATATTTAGAAGTAATATAAGTGCTTAAATATTTCTCAGATCACTGTGGAGGCTTCTCTCTGCCAAGAGATCATGGAGTGCCCCAGTCATGCAGTCGCGTGAGATCTTTGAGCTAAAACTGCAGCTTCTGGTATCTGCAGCTGTAAAACATACCAGAAGTTGCCAGCCTTTGCCTGTGTCAGTTCTCCCTCTGGTGCAACTGAGCAGGTGTGACTTGTCCTCTCAAATTCCCCATTGGAGTCAGGATCTTAGTGACAGTGACATGCCATCTGCTGCTGGATTAGACTCGTATATCAACGTTTCACACGTGGAAGCATTCAGAATGCTTTTATCCAGCAGCGTGTAGAGCACATGGATTGTGTGCTCACCTGGGAGAAAAAAACCCCACAAACCACAAAAACGAACCAAGAATTGAATTCCCTGTAAGCAGATAAGATGAAAACTGTGATATGGGTGAAACAAACTGAGGGTGATCCGTATTCCTGCTGTAGTGCACACCTTCCCTGGGCCCGCTCCACTTACCTTAAGTCAACTGCTGTAAGGTGGTAGATCAGGTTCTGTGTTCCCAGCATTGCTTTGAGCATGTTGTCATATCTAGTCCCAGTGGAGTTTTTGCATGTTCTTAGAATTAAAGATGTGCTTAAGTGCAGGATAGGATGCTTATCTCAGAGTAGGGATGAGCTGTGTTAGAGTCCAGATATACCCATGCATGGGTATTTTATTCTCCTTTTTGGCAATCAGTTTCTCTCTGTATTCTCAAGAGAGATGAGGCGAATATAGCTTCTATTTACTCGCTCCTGTCTCATAGCAACACTGCTGAGGTCACTGCTGCTCTCTTGTGACAGTCTTTTACATTAAAAGTGCAAGATGCAGTCTTACAGTGCCTGGGGAATTAGAGTTAAATTTCTTAACTAAAGAAAGAAACGTACAGGTTTAAATACCTAAAAAGGTCTGAGGTGGATAGCCATATACTGACATTTGGATTGTACTGCATCGCATGTATATTAAATATATATATATAAGTTGCCCATATGAATTGAGGAATTGCTTCTTTCTGTGTAATGCAGAAGACTGCACATAGAAGTTCTGATTCTGCAAAGATTTGCCCATAGAGAACAACATGTATAGTCATTGCCATAGCAAAGAGCGTTCTGCTGCTTGTCTGGTATTAATCTCTTCATTACTCACATTATTAAAAACCCAGTGAAATACAAGCACGTTTGCAATTCACAAAATTAAAATCGCAGCACCTTTTCTCCTGCTGTATTTATGCTCCCCATTTCCCTTCATTCTGTGTGGAGGTGAACTCTGATCCATACTTGACAGCTTTCTGTATGTAAGGGGAAAAACAATCTCTCTATACTTAGAGCCTTCAACTGGCTTCCTCCCTCTGAGTTTAAAAGTGGCTGCTGCTTCTAGATGCATGCTTCATCCAAACCAGGGCACTCCAGTTGGTATTTATTTTTAGTACCTCTAAACTTTAGACAGAATTCTTTTCACTGAGAACTATTTGGGTACCGAACTGTATTTGTGGGTAAGGAAGATGCCCCACAAGTGCTTGCATCCATGTAGATCAGAAGTTCCTTCCATCCCGGTATCTGGGCTTCAAAGTGGGTCGTTACCACATGGTTAAATTAATCTAGAACAAAGTAGGAGAGCGTTGGACTCAAATCTACTGTAGCTACTCCTTGACAGCCACACTGCTGCATAGCATCTGCAGGCTAAACTGATGTTGCATGAGCTGGTTTGCTTATCTGGTGAAAGACTAATTAATGTGTTTGGATGTTGCATGTTAGCTCATCCATGAACACCGGCAGTCTCTGTGCGTCTGGACTGTGGGAAATGTGAGATAATCTGGTTTTAGCTTAACTTTGCTCCATTGCAGGCCAACAGTTTCCCTGTTACTTTATCTCTGCAGACTAAAAGCACGCCATTGAGTTACAAGAGCTAAGTTGTTGCATGGTAACTTAATCATGTACTTGAGCCCTCATGTACTTCATCAGCTCTGCATCTACACCAGCCCTGTCAGTGGCTGCACTGTGAGAAAGTTCTTACCTTCCTGGTGGCCCATGCCATGTGTGCTCAGCATGCATGGAATAAACACAATGAAAGTGCTCAAGACTCTGTTCTCCTGTCTGTTCAGTTTACACAAGCTGGCTAAGAGAACTCTGTAGTTTGGAGAAGCACTGACTAGAAGCAGCCCAGGAGGTGCCGAGGAAACGGGGACTTGTAGCGTTGTCTGATGCTACTGTCAGTGTGCACTGGGAGACTCCTGTATCGCTTCTCAGCTGTGCATCAGAACCTCCTGTCTCTCTGGAAGTGTACCTTTCATTGATCTTGGCTCGGTCACAAAGGTGAAATAAAGATAGCTGTTTGAAAGCCTGTGTTGTGCTGCTTTATGAAAGATTAACTTCATTTTATTTCTAGCACAGTTGCCTTCACTTAAACAGCTCAGTATTTACAAAGGCCTTTAACTTTCCAAAACGACTCCAGTCCTTTCTAGATGCAGAAGTCAAATGATAATTTATGGCAATAATTTTCATGTAGAGACTTTCCTTGGAAGAAAACGTGGTCCTCTGTTCACACACTTCCTTGCATGAACAGCCAGTGTGCTCTCACTAGCAGCTTAGCAATTACTTCTGTGGAAGATACTGGAAGACATGAAAGTAAATTTGCAAAGCTGCAGCTGGGCTTTTCATAAAGACAATGATCTCATTTTGAGAGTGGAAGGGAATTCACCAAAAATAGTGTGAATAATTCTTCAGATAAACTAACTCAGAAAAACTGCAATTTATGCAGAATTATCTTTGCATGTTTGTGATTTAAAATATTGCCTACAAGGGATAATTATTCCTGAAAATGTCATATAATGGAGTTTGGTATTTGCGTTACAGCAGTAACTGAAGTTTTCAGGTGCCAACATTGCACTGCATGTTGAATAAATTTAATGGGAAACAAGTGCTTTGCAGACAGCTTGTATCTTCCTGAGAAAGAAGAAGGAGTATTCTCATTTCACAAAGGAGAGTTAAGAGTTTCTTGATCAGGGTCTGATGTTAAACCGAGTCTAGGCGTGCTCTTAAAGAAAAGAAACAAGTGTTTCTTAATTTTGTGCGTTCCCATATACACAAATAAATCTCATGAGTAAGTGAAATGCAGTGAAGTGGCAATCCCAAGAGCAAAGATTTGGGGCTCTTTCTTGGTGAAACTAATTGTATCGGGAAGCGCTGACCTTGGTCACAGGTTGTGGGACTCTTCTGGAGTTGCTCATGAGAAGCTCACCTAGAGATGTCATCCTGTTAAGTGCAGTGTAGCCAGTGGTGCAGAGCTGTATGTACTCAGTCATTTGACTCTGAAGGTGAGCTAAATTCTGGTTTTAATTAACACATACAGCATAATTGTAATGTTTTAAATTGGATGCTACAGAAAACAGTATCTGAAGATCCAGGGGGTTTCCCTGAAAACAAGGTTAATGGCAGGGTCTCTGCATACAGCAGGACTTGTGAACTGTGACTAAGGTGAAGACTGTACTGTGTACTGCTGAACTGTGTCACTGCTTTTATGTCATGGGGCGATGCAGATGGCTTGGCTTAGGTGTGCACAGATTAAATGCGCAAGGTGGTGCCTTGCCCATAAGCTGAAGTGCCCGAGAGGTACAGGGAGCAGCTGGAGCAGCGCCTGCCTGTCACTACCTGCAGATAAAGCCTGGTGTGCAGGTAACTAACAGATAAAGCAAATTCTTGCAAGTATGTCTGTTCAGGTAATGGGCAACAAACCCTGGTTTTCTGCTGTTGAGCAGTAAGTGCAATAGCTTAACCTCTTTGAGTTCGACTGCTTAGGATATTGCTTATAATATTGTTTTCCTTCTGTGTCCTTTGGGGGGCTGGGTTGTGTGCACCTCTTCACATTAATGTTTCTCTTCTCCCCTTCCCACTGTTTCAGTGATGACTGTATTTTTCAGATTGAGTGTCTCAGTTTCTCTATTTTGGCAGGAGTTTCTCCTTTCCAAGGTGAATTATTGTGTTGGAATCTCTTAGAAGTTGTCTTTTGAAAAGCTTGCTTTACAAACCCAGAGCACAGCCTGTTCCTATGGTAGAAGTGTGTTTGGTTTTCTGGGTATTTGTGTCTGCAAACAGTAATTTCCAAGTTTCTGGTCTTCTGTGCTTTCCATGCAGTTCATGAGATGTCCTCCTGTCTCTGGCTTGAATTTTGAGACTTGCTGATAGATGCTTCATTTCACCATTGTCTTGTATTTTGCCACCTGGTGTATCTTAAAGAGCTAACTTTTTCTCACCTGCAGCAGCATTACAGGCTTCTTAAAGCACTTCCTTCATAACATATATACACAACAGAGGTCTTGTAACTTGGGGGTTTTGGGGCTTAAAGTAATGGAGTTGATGCTTTATACAAGTCATGTTAAAGACTCATTGTTTTGTGGCTCTGTGGCTCATGCAGTGAGGTTGTTACAGAGCCATAGAAGAATGTGCAGGAATTGCTGTTTCCTTTGAGATTTGCCACATTAAAGGCAAAATGGTGAAGGCTTAAGGTTAGAGCATCACTTGAGGACGAGTAATGGCTTTGTGTTAATCAGGCTCTCGGTTGTCTTAACTCATCAGCATTGCTGGAAGGAAGCTGTGCTGTGTTTAAAAAAGCATTTGGATACTGATCTTCGACCTTTGACAGTGAAATATAATGAACTTTTCTCCTTCATCTGACTTCTGACCTGAGTGTGTGTCTGGATCTTACAGGAGGATTATATGTGTGGTTTGTACCTTCATCATTATGACAAACTCTATATCCCTGTGACTCAG
Source organism: Micropsitta finschii (assembly GCA_034783455.1). Classification (NCBI taxonomy): domain Eukaryota; kingdom Metazoa; phylum Chordata; class Aves; order Psittaciformes; family Psittacidae; genus Micropsitta; species Micropsitta finschii. The sequence goes on along the minus strand of JAVHNF010066383.1, from coordinate 16,158 downwards.
GAAATCTCTTGCCTCCCTGTTGGTCACTTTCTTTTGCTTCCTCATGAGACCCTGGATGGCTGATGCAAACAACAGGAACTGCAGAAAGGAGTTCCTGTTCATTTGAGGCCTCTTGCTAAATCTGTTGTTTAGGTGACTCACTCTAGGATGTAAAAATGGGTTCTGTAGTAAGCATTTTGATTGCTTTGGTTAAATGTGGTTGATTTTTCACTTGAGGAAAATGTATGTTGTTACCTTGAGAGAGCAAAAGCCGCAGTTTTGGGGCTTTCCCACCAGTTACAGCCTCTTCACTGTTGTAACCTTTCGAAGAGACTTGTGAAAGTGCAGTTCTTGGCCTCACAGGTATCGTAGCATCTCTAAGGGATTATTTTGCTCTGGTGTAGAAAATACAAGTTACTTTGTGGCCCAGTAACACTGAAAGAGGTAAGTGGGTAGGATCTGACATCTCAGGAGATCAGCTTTGAATGTGTCTTAAGGCTGGACACCAGAGGTCGTGCTGTGCGTAAAGGGTTGCATTTGGTTTGGAAGCACTGGGATGGGATGGTCAGTGTTTTATTTCTTGCCTATTGAAATTGATTATGTCTCCAACTTTCTTTCAGGGTTTCCACGGTCCTTATCCCTTCGGACAGTCTTAAACCACAAAACGGGTATCGACAAGAGGAGAATTTAACAAAGAACTGACTTTCGGGGGGAGGGAGGGGGATTCACGTGGCAGACAGACACAGCGTGGACACCCCCCTTCTCCTCCTTCGTGTTCTGGATAACGAAGAAAACTTAAGTAACTTAAAACTCAGTAACTTAAGACTAGTTGTTTCCAAAGGAAAACACAAAGTCCTAAGTATGCATGTGTGAATGCTGAGTTTCAGGAGTGTTGTTCAATGCTACGAGAAAGAAGCTATGCCAACACCATGGTTTGTTTGGGATTTTTAGCAATCATCCTCACATGTAATTAGGGAGCTTAAAGAGAAGCTGAAAAAAAATGACTATGGAAAAGCCATCTGAAAATATTTTGCCTACAGAGCGGTTGTAGTTTGAGCAAATGTTTTATTTCTGTTTGTTTCTTGTTCTTTCTTTAAGTAAGGGACAGCGTGCGTTTGTATGGGCCTGTCGTGTTTGACTTGCTCCTGAATGGAATTTGCTTCGCATCTTCTGGGGTTTGTGCAGTGATTTCCTTTTGTCAGATGTTTTTTAATGACAGTTTGGGCCGGTGCCTGGCCCTATGTTTTTAGTACCATCAGCTGGGTTTAGTTACCAAGCTTTTTTGCTCTCTTTTTAATTTCTTGTATTTCCTTCCAGTTTGGTTGTTGCTGTTAGTTAAGTTGTGCTGCGTGTCGTTGGAAACCATGCTGAAGACCAGGTCTTGGGGTCAAAGTTAGAGACTCTGGGACGTCCAGCATGACATGGAGAGCTCATTTCCCTTCCCTTGTACATGAAATACACACAGATACCACCAATATTAGTAAGATAAGAGTGAGACACGCATCAACCAGTCAGTTCGGAGGCTGCAAGGCATAAAAGAGAAATATAAGCTAGAAGCATGACTTTCTTTCCCCCCTTGGAGAGTGTGCATCTGCAATAGAAGTAAAATACTTCTTTCAAAACCAGTTCAAAATGAAAGTAAATCCTCAGCTGATCAAATGGCAGAGCTCCATCTGCTTTTGTGAAGTCAACACCCAGCTATTGCAGCCCCAGAGGTCATTTGACTCACATGCACACATATGTTTAATTATATTAGCACTGATTACAAAGGCAGTTCACTCACAACACAGCTAGCAGCTGCCTGTTTAGAAGGCAGAGTCCATGTTAAACCAGACTTCATCTGGAAAAACCAAAGCCCCTGAGCACAGGGAGATTTCTGCAGTGTCTTGGGCCACGCATGCCTTGTCCTGCCAAAGGGGCCATTCCTGAAACCCACCAGTGCATAGTACATACCCCACCAGCTCCCCCAGAACAGGAGTATTTGTTAAAGGCAATGCTCAAGGCATGAATTACACATGCCTGTGCTTGGGAAACAGGATAAACAAACTTTCTACTCTGTACAGAAGGAGCCTGGTAGTAGCACTGACCACCAGCCTGGAGGATTTGAGGTTCATTTGGGTTTAATTCCTTCTTAAGAACACATATACAAAGTGTGACCAGTCCAAGCAACGATACTCAGTTCAAAACCAAACCAAAACCAAACCACTAAAAACACAAACTATGAAAAAGTTGCCCTTTGTAATGGTTGAAGAAATACTTGGAATTTGTAACAGTAACACAGCCAGCAGAGAGGCCTTGTTTTCCTGATGTACAAGCGTAGATCAGCGAGCCTCCTAATCAATTGGCCCAGCCACTGGTGTGGAAGTCCTGCAGCAGACCAGGTTATACAAGCTGCACAAAAAGCATTCCTGAATTCCACAAGCATTTCTTGGGCTGTGGAATAAATTCAGAGCCAAGGAGTGTTTGTTCCCTGAATTCCTTCTTGCAGACCAGAATGGAACTGACATTTGTTAAGATGCTTCTATCACAAAGCACACATGAAGAACAAGGTGCAAGACTCAGAATTCGACAGAAATGGAGTTGTTGACAAAAACAACTTAGGAAAGGTTCAGGAGAAGCAGCTAGTAACTCCCTCTCTGCAGACGGGATTCCCTTGTGAATGCCTGTTTCCATGCAGTACATCTACCAATCCTCCCCTCCAGCCTTCATCTGATCTTAATCCTGTACAAATGGGCCATATTAGAAGAGAAGACATCTGGATTTTCCCTGCAATTCCTACAAGGACTCATCCACATGAAGACAACAGTGACTGGGTACGTTCAGGCTGTCTGTAACTGGCTCCTTTGTGGGCACCTCAAGTGTGGTTAAGCAAACCCTTCCTGCAAGGCCCTCTGTTCTGCTTGATATGCAAGACTGAAATACTCCCAGAGGGAGCAGAAGTTCACATCCTGGATAACTGTGCGCAGCTGAGCTTATCTGCACAGCAAAGAGCAGAGCAAAGCATGCCCACTCTGCCTGCGCTCCATCCTGAATGGAAGTGGGCCAAACCTGCAGAAACCCCATCACCCCACTGGCATGCCACTTCTTTCAGCTCTGGTTTGAACAAACAGGGCACAGAGCTGCTCTAAGCTGCTCCATATAAGAAACTAGTGGTTTTGCAGAGTTCCTGCATTTGGTAGAGTTGCTTTCAGACCAACCGGTCCTCAAAATCTGAACAGAAGATCAGAGTACCTACTGGAGGCTGGTTCCAATGCATACAGACCACATATGCTGTAAGGCTGCCTACATGCAAGGAATGCTGGTGGGGTAAGTAACAGAGGGGCTACTCCAGATGAGGCATTTTTGCCAAGTTCCGCATAGGTGCTTGTGTAGGCTATGTCCTGGAGCCATAATACCATTCCTAGGAGCTCAAGACTCTTAAGGACATTGTTTCTCTTAAATGTGCTGCTGGCAGTACCAAACAGCAATCTTAATGCACTGAAATACATACATTTGCCCAGCCACTACATGGCGTGTAGTGCTGTGCCCAGCGTACGCTTGCATACCTGGAGGTAGTGCCAAGTGAAAGCAAAACTTGTCTCTAGCTCACAAAGTCCACTGATGGTCAGCCTGTCTATGGCCCAAGCCACCTTCTCTCCATTTATCTATTTCCTTATGCATAAAATAGTCTATTTTCACACTGCACGCACCCCAGTGCTGCCTGAGCTATTCACTGAACATTAAGTAATCTTATTTCCAGCACTTCCTACTGCACTTGCAGATCTGTCCCAGTCAAAGATGGGTAGGTGCCATTACGAGCACTCTCACTCCAGTGGCAGCAGCAAGAGCTCTCATCTTTTCAAGTTAGCTGCTCTGGCTCTTGGCTCCCTCACAGACCCCTCCTGCTCATGCTCCTTCCTTCCTGTCACCACTGGAAAGCTGGTTACTTCTCTGAGGCAGTTTAAATCCTAAAAAAGCATATTTACCACACTGAAAAAAACCAAACAGCAAGCCCCTTTTATGACACTACAAATCCGATTGTTTATCACTTCTGCACCGCCTGCTTCTATTTGAGAGCCAACGTGAAGCCGCAGCCTCATCCTGCCTGGATTTTACTGTTATGCTGCTTGGCCCTTTACAAACACCAGGATGGGGCTCTGCCAGCTTCCTGCTCCAGCCCCACAGCCTGTTCCTGCTGACCTCACCTTCATCAGCAACAACGATGTCCTGCCAAAATTCACTATCGTCACTGCTGAAGGGCCAGTTCATCCAATGAACAACCCAAGATTGCCTCATCAGCTCCAAACACATACAGATACTCTTCTGCATTCACCCCCATCAAAGCAGCACTTAAAGAGTCAAAAGCATCTTCCAGTTTATACACCCTTGTGCTCCTACAAGCCTTTAGTTTCTTCTCTGTAAGAACACAAGTGTGCACACACAGCCACCACTGGGCTTTTGTTTAACTTTGGAGCACGCATCCAGTTAACCTTGTTAGCAAATCCTGGCTCTTCCCACAATCAAACTTCGGTTGCTTAATGCCTCAAAAGCCTTTTGAAGATGGAAAGCAGGTTAGGCAGTATTATAAGAGCCACTTATTACATATGTGTTTTATGATGGCAAGTGTTTAATGACGGCAAGTGTTCAGCAAATTCTGAATTCTGGAGACTCATTTAGTATTGAATTATTTTCCACTTCTAATTAATAAGTCTTTTAAAGGAAATCTTAGTGCAGACCCAACCTTGTTTGATACAAACATCTGGAACCTATTCAATACAATTTTCAACATTCTTGTTTCCCATATCATCCATGCTACTAATGAGTAACATGTGTTCTGCTGGAAGAAAGTAGCAGAAATGGGAGTAAGACACTAAAGGGGATAATACAGCAACCCAAGAGCAGCTCATAACTGTGATGGGTTTTATTCAAATTGTAAAGGTTAATATACATTCTGCTGTATTTCCATGGAGATTTCTACACTGCTGTCAGCTGAAAAGCACGACCGGCTCCTGCAGATTGTGTCAATATCTGCTGGGGGCCACATGGCATGCTATAGTGGTTCCCATACGCCACGCCAGAGGATACAAGCCACACCAATGGGATATAACACTCCTTAGGAGAGTGACAGATCTATTCGAATTGTGTTTTGAATGAAGGAATGACACAAATACAGGAAGACAATAAATTCAAAATCCAGACTTGAGCAACACCAGAGATCTCTGTGCTGTCAGGCACAAAGTAATAGAAATGACTGCAGATCCTGTTAGAAATCATCACTTCATATGCTGAAAAGTGCATCTCAGAGGATGCTGACTGTCCAAGCAGAGATTTCAGTATGCCCAAATGACAGATTTTCACAGATTTCTTTTGAAGAAGGTTAATTTAAGGGTATTTTTTTACATCAGCTAGTGACAATGACAACTGGAACAAGGAGGAAGAAAAGAGACAGGATCCTTTAACCTACTTTTGAATGATAACAAGGTTACGGAAAAACAAGAGGAGGAGAAGCCATTTTCTCTTGAACTGAAAAGCTTAAGATTCACTGCAGAGCACTTGAGTAGATTTAGTAATAACCTCTTTACCACTCATTTCTAAGGATACAAAGTGCATGGGCAAAAGGCCACTGTTCCTTGTGGAATAGTTACCACCTACACAACCTTCCTCTCATTAAGGGTTTCTCACTGAGGGAAGCATTTATACCAAACAGTTGTACTCAGATTGAAGCAACTCAGTGTCTACACAGAGAAGGAGTACCTGTCACTTAAAACGTAAGTCATTACTATTATTTAGTATGGGTGGCTCTGTAACAACAACTACTAAATTCCTTTCTGCACACCCCTTCATGGAACACCACCTGGGAAGCCAAGTGGTTGGTGATTCAAATGGAGTAGAGAAAAATGGACAACCTCTACCATCAACACAAAGAGCAGCTTTTACTACAGATAACCATGAAAAAGCAGCTTCAATTCCTAAGTGAGCACTTGAGTAAGACATCCCTGCTTAGGATCAGTCAATTCTGGCAAGCAGCTTGAAGTCCTGAGAGATGGAAAAGACAAGATGAGATTGTAGGAAATACCACAGCCGCTTTGTGATGAAAGGCAGTGGCATAGAGGAAACTGCAGTGATTCTCCTCATGGAAAAGGAGAAGCATTTCCACCATGATCACCAACAAGAAGGAGCTGGACTGTCAAAGACTCTTCCTGGACTACGCAGTTTTCCTCTCTGAGTAAGTGTGACCACCGTAAGATGCAGGGGAGAGAAACAAGACATTGAAAGGAAGATTTTCACATAGGGCCTTCACACTAGCCCATAGGAAGACTAAAGTAGAATATTACTGTCCAAAGCATCTTGTATTTGTACAGATCTACTGCTGGTTTTTGTATCTTCCAGACTGTTTGGCTGGGAGGGGGAGGAGAACGTTCCGGTTTTCTTGTTCTATACAGCTCATGGCAGCAGTTCCAACTCTGAGGAAACACAGCACTCGCAACGCAAAATGATACTGCTGCTAATCTGCCATCATTTTGGTAAGCAGGAAGAAATTCAGAGCCAAACAAAATTTGGGGGTGTTTTAATATCACTTTTCTGCCTTAGTATGCAGTCAGAGAAGGGTGGGACTAAAAGATTGTAGATATGTTCTGATAAAGAAACCAACCAAACAAAAAAACCCAAGTCCTGGATACTTTAAGAAACAAATTTTAAAGTGTGGGGTGGGTTTTTTAGTTATTTCACCTTCATTTTCAACCCCCCCTAGCAATTACAATCGGATATGCTCAATACTGCAATAAAAGCTTTGATATTTTAGAGGGCTGAGGAATGAGATAAAAGCAATGAGCTTACAGTATTAAATAAATTCCATTCTTATTCGGATATTCTCTCCTCTTCGTCCTTTCTACATG
>JAVHNF010066381.1:2262-12922 GCA_034783455.1 Micropsitta finschii | reverse complement strand
GTGCTGCCCAGAGCCCCACAGCAGTGTTGTCAGGAAGCCACCCCAAGCCTTGCCCACAGCCTCCAGCTTGATCTCTCAGTGCTGTGGAACGTGACTGGTGCTTGTCTTCTCCTGGGTGCCATCGCTTTCTCTGTCACACCTCCACAGTGCTGATCTGCTTTTCTGTGTTCTCTGCTGTCACACATTTAGGGAGGAAAGTTTCCCTTCACTTATATTCCTCCTTTTTGTTTATAGACACAAAGAAGTTATAAAAAGGAGGTGGTGAAAACAGTTCTGTTGCAGTCTGAGAGCCAAAGTGAGCTGCACTGCGAGGACGAAGCTCCAATGTACCAAAAGCAATGAAGAGGCTGAATTATGGCCTTCAACAAATATACCTGTTTGCCATAGACTGTGAACATGCTGGGCAGCTTATCTTCTTTGCCTTTGTTACTGATGGCAGCACCTTGCTGCCTGTGCCTGCAGCAGCCCTGTCTGCCAAACACTCCTATCATGACAGGCAGGACCATGTGCTCCAAGTGGCACATCTCTGACTGCCTCCTGTTTCAGTCAATCTAATCATAACCTGGTTCTCACTTTTACCTTCACTATCAGAGTTCTAATGACACAAAACTACATCAACTTCTTTAAGGACACATTCATCCTGATATTAAGTCTGCCTCTTTAGCTCCACTTGGAGAGCCTGGAAGGAAGACTGATAATGCACAGAAGAATGTCCTTCCTCCCTCAAGTGCAGATTTTAAACTCATCTTGTTCTAACCATGAGAGTAACAGGAGGGTGGGCATTAGAAACCCAGTTAACAGAAGCTGCTGCTGAACACTTAGCAACTGGCTATTAGAGTGACAAAAATCAGACACAAAAATCTGCACTAATTAGTATCCCTGTTGTTATCATTTCTTGCATTGCTAAATAAATACAGGTTATATTCATCTGAATTGCTCCCAAAAATAAAGCTGGAGTCAAGCTCTGTGCTACAGTAAGGAGGACTAAGTAAGATGCTGTTTTCCCTACTGTGCCATGTCCAGCCAGCACCATTTCTTTTGATGCCCTCTCTTTGCCCTTCCTGAAGCCCCCAGGTTAAAACAACACTGGCTAAATCATTACACAAATGACAACTGAAACAGTTCTATTTCTAGTAGCAGGAGGTGCCATTTAATTCAGCCCCAGGAGCCTGGTGCAGGATTTCTCTGCCCATCTGCCCGGCAGCTCTGTCTGTCCCCCTCACTGTTGCAGAGATGGCACTCAGACACCCAAAGTTGCCTTCTGTTCAGCAGATAACATTTCTGTACCGTTAAAGCAAAAGGGGAGCTCAGTAGGTGGGTGAAAGAGAGAAATAGGGCAGAAAGAGAAGGGAAGGTCACTTACAAAGACGAGAACGATGCCAGCACTGGCCCAGGTGATCCTTCCTTTGGAGCATTGCATGCCTCCTCCTCTTCCTGACACTCCTGGGGAGTCAGCAGACTACTCCAGCATCAAAGGATCTCAAGATTATCCCTACTGACATGCTTTTCAGTTCTCTCCCCAAAAGCCTGAATTCACCTTTGCTTCTCCTGCTCACACTATTTTCCCCGGTATTTACAAATAAAACTAGAAAGTAGCATCAGCAAGATGTACTAAGCTGTTGAACAAGGCAAAGTGGAGTAAAAAGAGGTCAAAATGGAGAGAAGCCCACAAAGCTGGCAGGGAGAAAGGATGAGAAATGAGCAACCAGAGTGAAAAGCAATAAGTGGATCCGAGCATGAACCCCACAGTGAGAAAAGCTGGCCCCAGCATCATGTTGAAGGAACAAGGTGTGACATGCTAGGAAAAAGGGATGCAGTAATGAAGGCTGTGGGCATGCTGATGGACAGGCACTGGCACTGCCAAACACCCACATGTGAAAAACTGTCCTCTCTACTGGTTTTCTACTTGACAAGCCAAGGAGCCCCAGCTGATGCTGAAGAGGTGCTGGGGTGAACTGAGAGAGCACTGGGGTGCAGAGAGAGCACAGAGGCTGAGGTGCATCCAAAGTCTGAGGAGCTGATGTTTGGCAGGAGAGCAGAAGCCTTCAGAGACACCCCCTGTACAAGACAGTGCTGTCACAGGATCCTTCCCTCTGCTGAAAGGGGCCCTCTCCATCCTTCTTGGCATTTATTCAACAGTGCTCATACTTTCATTCCTAAAACCTGGTACCTTGCTCCAGAAACACATCACTATTTCCAGCATGCCCAGCTCATGGTTTTTCACTGTGCACAGAAAACAAGTCTTCCCATGGCCTACTCCATCCCTGACCATGCTGCAGGAACACTCGGATGAGGAATATCTCACCGTGGCTGACTGAGATTTTTCCTTTCTAATTTCAATGATGTAATTAGGAAAGCACAAATGATGTGGCTTTCTTAGCTCCTTCCCTCTTTGCTGGCACATTTGGAGCAGTCCTGCACACTACATTTGTGTCAGAGGTTTACTTCACTTGTGTTGAAAGGAGCTGTCAGAAATCTGGACATGGAAATTGTGCCAGGGTCCTACCTTAATCCTTAAAGCTACACAGCTGCCTCAGACTCCCTCAGCACAGAGTGCTTAAAAATGTGGTGGTATGCAATGACTTCCCACCACCAACCAGTGGGGATTGGCAGATAATATGTCAGGGGATACCTTCAGCTTATAAAGCATATTTCTTCCAGAAGACCCTCAATGCCCAGTACAAAAACCAGCCAAAATTATTAATTCTCGTGCTATTTGATTAAAAGACCTGTGCCTTCTCTGCTATGATGCTGGTGACAATCCTGAATAGAAATGCATGCGCCAGCTCTGAAGGAAGTGAAGTAAATGGCAGTTGATTCACTACAAATTGTGAAACATGTAATTCTGTCACCAGCCCCTGTGGCTCTTATCACAATATTAAACTTCACTGGAACATTACCAAGAGCAATCCAACGGCTGATTTAGAAAGTACAATAACTCATTCACCAGCTTCTCATTTCTTCCAACCTTACCAATGAAGACTGGGATTCTTCAGGGAAATTCAATGGTGCTAAGCTCCTGTTTGCCACAGAAATTCCCTTTTGTATTACAAAGAGTGATGGTTACAAACCAGGTCTGAACGAGGCAGACATGGGAAGCAGAGCAAGTTGTTGGTAAGAGCTGTGCAGCACCTACTACAACCAGAATGAGCTGGTGAAATTGCATGCCCAGCTGTAACACTCATGGACTCATCCCCATTGGAAAAATCACACTTACTTCAACAGATTGTTTTTCCTCAGCAGAATGCAGTATTATGGGCAGTGTTATATTGCAGGAGTTCAGTAGATCTCTTGAACAGTGCCCTTAACACAAAAGTGTTAGGAAATACTAGACATATCTCTATGCAAATCATCAGAGAGTATCCTGTTTGACTCCTTAAGAATAGAGGAAAGGAACAGAAATGAAACATATTTCCCAATCCAGCTTCAGAAAGCGTTCAATTGTACAAAGTGCTGTCCTATCCTGCACTGAAATCCTGCTCCAGTACATAAAATAACGCGCAAGACTTGTTCAGCATCCAAAACTGAAGCCATCATGTTCTATAGATGTTGGAAGTTCATTTATAAGCATTCAGAAATGATGGAAATGAAGGAAGGAGCTGCAGCCAGCAATAAGGTGTTCCGGCATGCATTCTATCTTCAGAACCAAGGAAAAAGAAAACAAAAAAGATGATTAAAAAAACCCCAAACATAGAGAAATAGGGCCAGGAAGGACCTTAAAAGGTCATCAAGGCCATTCTCCTTGTCCAGAGCAGGATCATGTCTCCCTGCAGCAGATACTTGTCCCACAAGCTCTTCACTGGCACGCAGTGCAGGGACCTCACAGCTTTCTAAGGCAGCTCTTCCCAGCAATTTACACACTGTATCTTACTATAAACGGTAACCCAAGTCTTTAGTGCAGCCTAAACCACTTATTCCTTGTACTGACAAGAACAGAGAATGCATTTTTCTTCTCACAACAGCTTTCTATATATTTGAAGATTTGCTTATGCCATGTTCCTTTCTTTCCCGCTCTTAGGCATCCCCAGGTTAAGGTACCCCTGTTTTTTCAGGTGTTGTTCTGGAGATCATTGTCCTTGTTCTCCTCCAGACTCTTTCCAAACCGCAGCCTACAAATACAGACATCACACTACACCTCAGGCCCCGCTTTTCTGATTTTGTGCATCTTGCAGACCAGAAGGTGGTTTATGCCTCTGAATTTGCTGCTTTGCTGCAACAACAACACACTGTGACTTACCTGGAAAAGCTCACCATAATGAAGAAGTTTATGTCCCTGTTGCAAGATAGAGAATACTCCAGATGATGTTCCTGAATAGCTCTAGCTAAGGCATTCTAAATCCTTTTGTGGGAGGAGACTGCGTTGGCTCGAGGAGGAGTTTGGGAGAACCGGCATCACTAGGCAAGCCATGTTTGACAGGTACACTGCCAGTCACCGCATTTGGCTTGTAGCACACAGGATGGACTCTCAGACAACCTGCAACGTGCTTTGTCCAGGCTGTACTCCCATCTGCTGCTCCCCAGCCGTGTTCCTGAGGTGGGATCTCCAGACAGGATGTGCACAGTTTTTCTTTTCAGCAATGAGTTTCGTCCCATGTTCTTCCAGAAAGGTATTTTTCACTTTCTGTATGCTCCTACCTTGGGACATAAGAGACCACATTTCAGCCAGTATCGCCTTTTACTGAGTTTTCTTCTGCTTCTCCATGCTGGAGCCACTTCTTTTGGTATTCTTGGCCCTTGAAAAAATAACCCCTAAATTTAAAGGAATTACCAGTTCTGCTTAACTCTTTTGCTTTAGGCTTCCTCCCTAAATTTACAGACTGGACCATGCAGAGTGAGGGCCATTTCCTAGTTTCTGAAATGCCCCAAATCCTTCTGGGGACTCAGAAGCAACTATTTCCATATTCTCAACTACAGTCATGAGAACCATTCTCATAATTCCTCCCAGGTAGAGGTGAGTTTTTACTCAGCCTGAGCACTGAGCAAATGTTGGCTCAACCCATAGAAGACCCCTGTGACCCTGTCAGCTGCTGATGCATTTGACCCATGAACAAACAAGTACTGGGCAGGATCTCCACCCAGGTCATACTCAGGAAAATGCTTTCTTAATGCTAGACACGGGTTTGTGGTACAAAGGAGGTATTTTGGCAGAGACCAGCCTGTGTGCAAGCAGATTTGGGAAGTCAAACGTACAGGAGCCAAGACTCAGTTCTCTCATTAAAATCAATCAATTAGACTTCTTAATCATCTCATTGCAACATTCTGGTTGTGCTGCCAAGCTAGGCTGGTCAACAGATTTTGGTTTGCCTCCAATATACACTGGGACTAGCACAACAGGCTACAATATCCCACCTCTTCTGGGAGCTGCCAGGGCCTCTTCCTTCGTGAAGACAGATGGGTGCAAAATCAGGGCAGAGAGCAGAGCAAAAGGAATGAGCAATCAGCATTCCCATCCTCTTGTCCAAATTTTCTGCCTCCCAGATTGCTAAAGCCTGAACTAAAATGAACTTACACAGACCTCTAAGAAGCAAGGGATGCTTAGGCAGCAATGGAGAGCCAGTGTCATGGAGCAACAAGCTGCACTAAATAAGAAGAAACATGCAGGAAAACAAAGCTGACAGGCAAGGACCAAGATGACAATCTCACTTTATGCCCTGTCTGGTGGGTGCTTTCAAGAAACAAGGAATCCCCACATACCTGCTCTCCTCTGTGAATCCAAGCCCCTTGTGAAAATGTCTTTCTGGGAGTCACTCAGCCTGCAGCCCCCTCTCTCATCAGATTTGCACTGTAAAAGCACCTCTAGCAAGGGCCAGGACCCCAGCAGAGGCTGAGCACTGCAACTGAGACTTGTACTCCACAGAACACCTTTGGCATGGGCCTCTTGCTGCTGTGTAATTCATTACTGTGTGAATTATCACTGCAAGCATCAATTCAAAAACATGAAATAAATCAGATTGTAAAATGGTGCCTATGGAAGACAAAGGGAGGAGAAATTTTCTTCATTATGTGGTGTTGCTCTGAGTAGAGTTCTTATTCAAAAAGCATTTGGAATAAAGTGGGTTTGGAGCCTGATTCTGCAAGGTCCCAAACAGTATCACCTCTCCTCAAAGCTGAGCAATAAGCCATAGCATTAGTACATGGCAATCTGATTAAAAAGTGTCCCTAGACACCTTCAACCCCATGGTATTTCCTCCCACAGTCAGACACTATTAGCCTCATATCAGTGTTTTTCAGCATGGCACCTCTGTAATGAAACAGACTGCAGCTGTGCCCAAGAGTTTGGCTTGGCTTAGCACAGCAGGAGATGCTGGAAGCAAGGGGTTAACATGTCAGAGTAACCACAGCCCTTCAACTTCCCCTTGAAGCCAAATGCAGAACTTGCCAAGTGCTGCGTTCCAATAAAACACAACTCACACAATCTGTAAGTGTAATAAAATAGCTGTTAACAATTCTGTAACTCTCTTTAAGCTTGTAAAAGCCTGAAGGTCAGCTGGAAGTCAAGCTGCATTTCTTTGGGAGGAGGGCAGGCCAATCCTGGGTGACCAGTTCCTGTCCTCCGAGGTTTTGGAAGGGCAAGGTGGGGGTTCTGCCTTACCCCCACTACAGGAAAGCAAACAGACCCAAAGGGTGCATGTCCAACATGGAGCAGGAACCAAAGGACCTTGTTGTTCCAAAGCTACTCAGATCTCCTCTTCCATCAACAGCGGCACTGGGTGAACATCTCAGTTTGGTGGTATGGGTAAAACAAGCTGTTTCCCTTCTCTGGGCTTGATGCTGGAGACTCTCAAGACCATGCAGTGAAAACAGAAGCAAGTTCAAACCCTGACCCTCCAGGTAAGGTCAAGTCTTAAAATGACACAGTGACCTCCAGGCTTGCTGGGGTTTAGAGCTGGGTACAGAGAGCCAGGCACTGTGCTCCTGCAGTCTTGTACATTGAAATGTAAGGCTACCGATTAAGGGGCAAATACGATTCTGTCACATACAAAACTGGGAGATCAGGATGGATGCAGAGAGGGAGAACAAGGGTAGGGGAGGCTGAAAAAATTCATCAGTATTCTTCTCATCACAAGACACTCCACTGCTTGTTTGGCAAACCAAATGAATTTATTTGTCATCTCCAGGGTCAAAACCCCCCTCATTTAATCACCAAGATTTGGAGGGACAAAATGTGTCAACACTTAAGAGTAAAAACAACCAACATGAAAACAATGTTTCCCCCAGTAATTTCCCAATCACATCCCCACATATATCAAATTCTTGAAAGAACAAGCATCCAGACAGACCGGACAGAGGGCTCAGCAACACCGCAGGAGCAGACCTGCTGAAATCAGCAGTTGATGCAAAATGGCGCAATTAACTCCAGTCAATAGCAGCAAGAATGAAGCCCATGTGGCTGGATCCTTTTATTGCTTTAGCAAATGCTATGACATTTCTGTTCTATTTTACATAAACCCTCTGTGTATCTCGGCTAAGAAAGGATGGAGTCAAACAGAGGAAAAAGAGAAGTGCACAAGCCTGCATGATGTAGGGTGGTTCAGGAGTACCCAAAACCCTGCTCCTTCCTAACAGGCTTTTGCTTGTCATTATTTCACAGTATAGCTGGGGCCAGGGTCTCCAGGGACAGGTTTGGATGAGCACTGTGAGGAGGAAAGGTGAGGCTGAACACCAACAGCTGCAGAGCATTGCCCTTCCCTCCGGGTGCTGCAAGCCCTGTGCACAGAGGAACTCCTACAGAACAGACACATGTGAAACACACACACCAAATACTAACTTTTAACAGGTTTTTTATTTTATCTTTTAAGAAATCCGGTTTACCAAGATACCTTTTGCAGACAGGGTACAACAGAAACTGTTGTACGCAACAGTAAGAAGCACAAGTAGTACAAAACCATACAAAACCCCACAGTTTTCCACCCAGCCTTATGTCTTCAGTTCAGCTTTAATCAGGAAAAAGCTTGGGTTCCCTGGGGTTTTGGTTACAAGAAACCAGCTGTAGCACTGGAAGAAGATGGAGCTTTTCCAGAGGGAGCTGGTGGAGCTTGTTCCTAGTGAAGAACTACAGAAGTTCAAGTGATTGACCTCAAAATGACCCTCTGTTGCTCTCTTCCAGGAAATGCTATGGAAATACAAGCAAGGTGTGGGTGGTGAAGAGAAGGGGAAGCTGCACATTAGCCCACAGAACAACCCCCATGATGCCCCAGAAAAGCGCTGGCATCCTTTTGCCTTCATACCCTAGGTGTCCAGGAGATACCCACCACAGAGAGGATTATGTTATCAGCTTTGAGACAGCGTAACTCCTTCTGCTGCCTCGGAGAAGAATGCTAGAAGAGATGAAACTTATCCCTAGCTCACTGCATCTGGTGCAAGCCTGGAGGATCCCCAGTTCTGGTGCTGCCCAGGATGTTTCAGGGGCAGAGCATCAAGGGCAGGTTTGTGACTGCAAGTACTGGTGGTGCAAGGGCTGACAGTCACTGTGGGTTGAAGGAACATGCTGTCACTGGGCTTTCAGCTAGAGATTTAACAGGAGCAGGAAAGAAGAGAATTGCCCTTCAACAACAGGAGGTTTTATGAAACACTGAGCAAAAGAGGCAAAGAGCAGCAGGGAAACCAAATTAAGCAGAGGAAGATGAGACCATCAGCAAGAAGGTCGTAAGACTGAGTGGATGATAAATTCTTCCTGGAAGAAGAGAAATACACGACTGAAGCATCTCAGCAAGGCGCTTCTGGTGCTGGCTGTTATCTGACACAATCTGTGACCAGAGATGCAGATTTGCTATGGCATAGTATGACATAGTAAGAATCTTAGGATATATAAAAGTGGGATGAGAAATAAAACAAGCCTCAAATATTGAAAAGGAAGAGTAATATTTCAAATAAAATGGCCTGGATGGTTCAAAACGAACAAAATGAGCAGATTGGTCTCTTACAGCCACCACAGCCTATTTCTACATCACTTCAAATGCATTAATAATCTCTGAGCTTTACATTGATGTTGAAAACCAGATTCAGTTAAAACTATATCCTGTAATTCACAAGTGTCCTGTCACTCATCCCAGAAAATTCCACAAAATGGGAAAGCACACAGAAAAATGGTATTTAATGGCACTGAATGTAACTTCATTGAGGACTTCAAGCCTGTGCAGAATTCAAGCGTGTGATAAAATAAAGAGGCAAATTTGATTTAATTTTTAATTTGTTCATCCCCTTAGGGAACTTGTAGCGTCTCACGGCTTTCTCTGAATTTAAGGGGTTTAGGATACATCTTTTATTAAGACATTTCTCATTTATGCATGCATTGCTTGATGCATTGAAAAAAAGAAAATCAAGTCATTGCAAAAGTACACCAGAACTATGTTAGATTCCCAGGTAGAAATACTCTCTTGAATAACTCTGTATAAGTGAATTAATCCCTCCCGCTCTGAAGAGAAAGTCTCATAACCTCTGCTATGAAGAGGCATGAAATATGAGGTTATATTAATATTTCTACTTGTCAACCAGGGAAGGTACTGCTGTAAAAAATGTGTTTAACAGAATTCCCCTTGTGAAAACTCTTGTAATAATCCAAATCCCACCATGGCTGAACAGGGCAGTATGAAAGAGTAGAACATCATTAAAAATGTATTTTTAAACAACTACTGAAGAAGTTAACAGCAGGTTTCTTTCAAGTGGCCCTCATTTAAACTACGTATAACAACTGCACAAACCTCAAGCAGGTTTAAGCCTCTCTACTTCTCAATTTTAGGTTCTACAAAATCACAGACACACTGGATGTCATCAGAAGTGATACGAACAGCTTCACTAAAGGTAGTAGCAGCTATTTGTGCCAATGCATGATAACAGCAACCTGTTTTCAAAAATACGAAATGCTGAATAACCAAGCCATAGCATGCCTGAAGCGAAGTCTCTTACCAAGCACTATTCAGGGATGGTGTTCATCATCCCATTCTCCACTGCACAAGACAGGTTTTTGTGAAACTCAGGTCACCATTCTGAGTTTCACAATGCCATGAAGATTTGTCATGAGAAACTGCAAACTCCCATGAACCAGCTACCAAAATGTTGCCTTTTGTTCAACAAACTATTCCACATTCTCAGGTAGATTGGAACAACTGCTGCCATTTCAGATACACATATATATAAGAAAATCAGTCAGAAATCTACACTTAACACATAAACTCCACTTAATCTTATATTGGTCAAGGATTATCAGTAATGAAACTAGGCAACAGGGAGTGAAACAAGTTCAAACATAACAATTAAGGGAGAAAGCCATGTATGTTACCTAGGAGAAAAAAACCAGAGGCTTAAAGGGTCTCTGCCAGAGAGATTCCTGCTCCTTAGAGCTTCTTTACCTATCACAACACTAAAAACTTCAGTAAAGAAGCATCAGCTGAAGCAGAGGCTTTTTACCAGGCCATGCACTAGTCTGTCTCTGCTGAGCCAAAGGCAGCACTGCACCAGCTCAGATGCTGTGCTTTCCCCTGGGCAGGCACTGAACAGCTCCAGCTGCCGCAGAAGCAAGGCAGGTTGTCCAGAGACAGAGAGAAAGCACACACAAAGAGCCTGTGTCTCTCAGTGTAGCAGCACCAGGCAGAGGGCTGCCAAGCACTGGAGCTGTCCCCTGGACTGTGTGAGATCCCAGGCTGGAAGACTGCTTGGGATC
>JAVHNF010066372.1:15397-26830 GCA_034783455.1 Micropsitta finschii | reverse complement strand
CTGTAGCCACGTTCATGTGGGTAGGGATGTGTACAGGGAAGCTCTTCAGGAAGTCTGGACACTCAGAGACCCCCATCATTCCAGAGAAAAAAAGGCAACTTTTATCTCTTGTCCTTTCTGTCCATGGGAGGTGGTCTGGATCCCAAACTGCTTGCCCTTTTTGTCTTGCTTATCCAGTGCCTCCAGAATCAGATCTCCTTTTTCCCACAACAGGGAGGAGATCACCTATAGCTTATAGTTTTCTGCTGTCTCTTTATATATTCTTACAGCAAGAAGAGTTTTGAGATCCCTTCTCACAAAAGAGACCTTCAGTGCAAAAGGAAGACATTTTCCATGTAAAGACAATATTAAAGGAAGTCAGGCCCTTGGTGTTCAAGGAAGATCTTCCTGCTGGAATCAGTGAAGAGTTGTGCTTCCAAATTAATTGCATGCTTCTGTCCTTAGCATCTGGGCATAGAATCAAAAGTGATGAGCCAACAAAGCAGCACTGAGCTGCTCCAGTGAACAGTCACCATCAATAATGAGAAATACTAGGAGAAGTACTCTTTGAAATTCAAATCACAAGGAGCATCATTTAAAAGGGAACTCAGGAGAAGCAGAAATACCATGCACCACACATTAATTGTCATGCATGTGACAAAATCCTCTGTATTGCTGTTACTTAGCAGCATTAAATGTATTCCCATATTATTAATGCCATACCTGTGATGAAGTAATTAAACTGGCAGCCCATTTCTTCTGAACTAGAGGCCAGGCCTTCAGCTGGTGTAAATCAGAACAGCTCCACTGCAGAGACTTGGATTTACAACAGGCTGGGGAGCCGAGCCATAGCTTCTAAACAGGAGAGCTGAAAATGAAGTCAAAGCCATCACCACTATATGTTGTTTCTTCTGCTGTAGGGTAAGGGTAAATCAGGCTTAGGTCCCTACTGACCTGGAACCACTCCCAAAGCACACTGCAAGCAATCTGGAAACTCCTCCCAGCAGATTTAACAAATTAAATTGGGAAGGTTAACTATTTAGTAAGATGCCAGTGATTTCTTCCAAATGTGCACACTTAGTCACTGCTATATCCTATTTCTTTCATAACCAAACTCATCAGGAATACTCAACAAATCCGTTTTGACAGAAATGTTGTGTAATGTCTGCCGGAGAAGAACTGATGTAGAGTTCATCACCCTGCCCTCCCCTTTCAAGCTCTCTGGCCACAGCTGCCTTCTGTCCACCTTCCATGCCTCAGCCCTGGCAGTGTTCAAGGCCAGGTTGGACGGAGCTTGGACCAACCTGGTCTAGTGGAGGGTGTCCCTGCCCATGGCAGAGGTGTGGAAATGGATGAGCTTCAAGGTTTTTTCCAATCCAGACCAATCTGGGATTCTATGATTCAAGCCTGGCTCCTGATGTGCTCAGACTTCTACAAAAGCAGGAGGACTCCACAGCACCTTTCACATCATGATCCCAAAAGGCAAGCCTGGACCCTGGACAGGAGAAGCGTTCAACTGCAACAATAGCAGAGCGCTTTCAGATTGTGGGTGTCCTGATGCCAGACACATCCTTATTCTCTTAATCTTTTGCTCCTTAATTCTAGGAAAATTTTGCCCTGGATTTGCCTTACATGCATCCACTTCAAAATAGCATCTTCTTCCCACATTCATGGGGCTAATCAATTAAACATACTTTGGATGGATAACACAGTACTTTTGACTTCCAAATGTCTGCCTTTTTGGTGCTAGATCACTGACAAGCCTTTTCTTTCTCTTTCTTCTCCCACTGACAGGATACAACCACATTATACCAGTTTTTCTGGATGCTCTGTAAGTTTTCCTTTGCTCAGTTAGTGCAGATTCCTTCTTACAAACAGCTTGTCTCCATTAAATGCCTCTTGCCTGCAAGCAGTTAGTCTACCAGCTTTATCCACCTCTTCTAACCTACCTGTTCTATAAATTACTGGAATCACTGAGACAGTACAACTCTTCTTTCTTATATTTCTGTAAGAAAGTACAGCAGGAACGCAGAGAGCTTAAACTTTGGGATTTATGGCAGTCATTGCTTCATAAATAGTGGATCATAATCATATAGAAACACTTACTTTTTCGGGGGGGGGGGTTAGTCCGAAAAGTCTCCTTCACTCCAGGGAAATGCAGAGCTGTGTCCCATGGGGAAATTTTCTACAGCAGATTATGCTGGGCATACAACATGCAGAGACCAGCACAGTGTCCTCAAGATGACTGACAGAGCAGAAATACCGAAGCCAAATAGTCTGTACAGCCCAGCTCTAACATCAGTGCTGGTCAGCAGAAGCTTCCTGGGGTGGGGTAGTGCCATCACTTCAAGCTCTTGTAATTTCCAACTACAACACACCTACAGTAAATCAAGTCATTTGCACTTCATGTAAAACAGCTTCAGCTGGGGTGGATTAGCATGGCTGATGCGATTAGGCTGGTTTTCTTCAGGCAATACCCTATGGCCCACAGCCCTGTTTAACATTACTTGTAAAAGGCATAAAACATAAGAACAATGGGCTTTACATTTATGCAGAAAACCAATGTATTCTCATTGTTTCCTATGCCAAAAGGTTTAGATGCACGCTGCAGAGACTCTGATTTCAGGTGGTTTATTTAGGGTTTATATGTTGTCCGCCTTTGTTTTCTGTCTAAACACCTCCTTCCCCATCATCATCATGACTTGATGTCTTTCTGGAGGCACCTAGGAACTTCAGTGGGGTCATCCTCTGGGACACACTGCAAACCAAACTGGCTCCTTTTCAGGCCCGGTGAGAAAGGTGGGATAAGAAGGTATTCAAACATCTTGCAAAACATCCTGAGGAAATCCTTATCTTTCATCCCTGTGAACATTTGAAGCTTCAAGGAAAATGCTCACTGAAAAGGCAAATGTAAAGAGTGCCGAGGCGTTCACACTTCGATGAGTGTGTGCCTTTGGTGTGTGAGAGAGGGTCTTTCTCCTCCCACTGCTGCTTTGCTGCTGGAGAATGTCACGCATTGGCTTCTTCAAACACAGATTTTCTCAAGTGTCTCAAGTACCAGCTGGAGTATTCTCTGAGAATCACTTGCCAGCACTCCTTGCTGGCAAGGACACAATCCTTCCCCCATGGAGGGCAGTGGTAGAGCAGGATCATGGATTTCTTCAATTCCCTTGGACCTGGGGGTCTGCAGTTTGCTCTGCAATGATCCTTGAGGGTAGTTTTGTTCTGGATGTAATCATCAAAGAAGACAAATTGTTGGCTGCCTGATACAGCCACGGTAGAGGGAGGTACCCACAAGGCCTCTGCCACTGGTTAGAACATCTCTTTGGGTGGTGCTTTTGGTGAGTTTCAGAGATCCGAAAGCAGGGCTGGATGCACGTAAGTGTGCATCATCCAGAAACACAGGCTGCTTTCTGATCAACACTTTGTACTGCCCAAGTCTCACTGTCTGGTTTGGTATCTGGGTTAAGTACGGTTGTGCTGGTTTATACCTAGCAAATACCATTAGGAACTTCTGTGTTGTGCCTCCAGCCTAATCCAGTTGCTTCTCTGGCATTTCAGTGTCTTGGATTGACATTGGGAGGATAACATCTGATGGATCTTCATGTGTGATGCCCAGCTGCAATGCATGTTCTATATACCTTTCACAGGGAGCTTGGCCATAGCAACCATTCAGAACCTCTCTGGTAGATATTTGCCCAGGAAACATTGCTTGAGGCTAACACAAGTACTTTGTCAAATGGAACCTCAATACGTTCTGCCTGATTTTTCTTGTACACCAACTTTTGAACCTTAGTCTGAGTTCAAGAAGGAGACCAAGGGAGATGCAGCTGTGGTCACAAATCATGTGTGTGTGGATTGCAGATGCTGTGCCAGCTTGACAGAGAAATCACATCATTTGCATCTTTTATGAGATCATACTGACACTGATGATTCTTGGGCTGCTTGGTACCTGTTCTAAAACCCAGGCCACAACCATAGTGTCTGCCCAAGTCAAAGATGCACTCTGCCTGTGTTCCTGTTGCGATAATGAACCCAAAGCGAATTCTTTTTCCCATCTTGCTCGTGTATTCATGTAAAGGTCCTGCAGCACATGCAGGAGGTTATTTATACTGCTGCCTTGTGCATTGCCTCTTTGACCATGGAATAGAAAGCAGGTTTCCTGTCTGTAAAGGCAGCATGTACAGGGCAACTGAGTTTCTCTGCCAATGGCTGTAGGACATACAGCACACATGGCTGATCAACAGGAGTGAAACTGGATTGTTCTGGGTGGTGTTCACGAGTCAGCAGCAGCTGAATTCTGGCCAGGAGAAACTGGACATTGCTGTCCCAGCAGCAGACATGGCTGTGCCTGGAGGACAGCCACTGCAGCCTGAGAGCAGGGACCTCACAGCATTCCCCTTCCACCCTGCTGGTGTCTTGCCAGATCCCTTGCCTCTCCCAAGCAGCACGCAGGGTGTGACTGTGGCTGATTCAACAGTGTAGGCTGGTAGCTCCGCTGAAGCAGTCACCCTCCGTTGTTCAACAAAACTGCAGACCTGTCAGTTCCCCCTCTCATGTTCTTCTTTCTCATGTCCCTTATGAATATGATGGGTAGCACAGGTCAGTGAGAAGAAGGGGAGACATCTTCAGTAACCTTGCACTGTGAAAACAGACCCTCGCTCCCTGCCTTGAGCTGGTTGTCAATCTGTAACATGCTTGATCCAGTTTTTCTCTGGTGGGTTTTATGTAGTTAGATCTTTGTAGTGGGACCTTGCCTACTACGTTCTTTAAGAAGCACAGACAGGGTAAGACTGCCTGATAGCCAGAGTCCTCCCAAGAACATGAATAGATTCGATGACATTGCTTGGAATAGTGATTGTGATTAAGTGAAGAGTGGCAAAAGGGTCTCTTGAGTAAGCAGTTTGCAAAACAGCAAAGAAATTCAATGTCAACTGTAAAGAAATGGTAAGATGGGAAAGTAATCCATGCAGTATGTGCTTACTAACACTAGTGGTGTCCATCATTTCTTACAACTCCAAGTGCCCCATGGAACAGGTTCTTCAAAAGGCAAAGAGAAACCCAGGGTCAGGCAGCATCATGTCTTTTATCAGAACCTTTTTTTTTTATATGGGGTCTTCCTACACACTTCATGAACACTTTCATAAATGAAATATCCCATCTTCGTATGGCTTTTTTTTTCATTAATTTACTTGTGATCTGACAGCTCCTTTGTTTCTGGTCCTTATTTCTTTCAGAGCATCCAGAGTCCATCAGCTTTGTCAGTATGGCCTGCTCCCATATCTCACACTCTGCCAATCATCTAAAGAATCTCACATTCACAGCCTGTTTCTTGTGGTACCAATAAAAACCCCCTCCATCCTTCCTTTGATAAATTATTCATGGTTTTCCACCTTCTTCTTAATTAAAGAAAAAGGAACGGACAAATTCTCCTTATGACATTCTCTTTTTACCAGCAGCTCTTCACTATGTACCTCATTTGTTGTCTTTCTAATGTATTCCTCCAGCTGGATTATGCTCCTTCACCAAAGTTTTTGGCCTGTCAGTTTTCTACTGTTTATACAGTTCTTAAATGTTCCTGTCATATCTTAACCCTGCTGGCTTTTCTCTTCATCTTTCCCAGCAATATGTAACCTGCTCTCACTTGAGGACGTGGTCATTAGCATACACAGCACGGCTGCTGCTGCTGTTATTCTCGTTATTACCATAATAGTTGGGGTTAGAAGAGAGAAGCAGCTTTAGGCACCGTACAAACACAGACAATCCCTGGCACAAAGAAAAGGCTGCAGCATTGTTCAAAACAATTCTGAAATCATTCCTGTGAGTACCCTACCCTCCCTTTAAAAATACTCATTTTTACCCATCAGAAAGCTGCTGTGTTCAGCCCTCAAGTTTTTTAACAGTGCTGACTATTTGCATTAGCTCTTCATCACCACCTCACTCTGCAGTTTTAGAGACCACATTGCAGCTACAGAAGGTGAATCCCCATGAGATCTAGCTTGCCAGAGGTTTCCTATGTGCTTTGGGTATCCAGCCATGTATTAAGTACTGCAATAACAGCATATAGATTCCCAGCTTTTTGAGAAACCCAGCCTTCATTTCGTAATTGTGCAGTCCCGCTTGTCCACCCCTTGTGCAAACAACTAGCTCTGCCAGGTTGGCTTTTGTTTTAACATCATTTTGGTCTTCAGATTGGATCTTCACCTTGGAAAGGCATTTATTCCCAGCCAGCCACAATAAATCAGGAAGCTGAAGTCACACACTTGTTCTGCTTGATCCACTGGCAGAAGAGGGACATCGCACCAAGCCCCAGTGAAACGGATATAGTTTGCATTTTGACATCTTGCCAGCACTCGTCTGCACAGGAGATCAAAGGCAGTGGCTGAGACACAGAAGCAGCTTGTTAACAATTGGGCTGTGCTCATTAATACTGATCGATTACATTGTTTTCTTCTTAATTCATCCGGAGATTGTCTCTATCGAGCCATCCTATAGAAGCCTGGATGGGCCACTGTGGCACAGAGGAGCGTGCTTTTGAGCTTAGATGGTCATATAACTTCGGGCTGGCACCTAGGGCAGATGTGAAAGTAGCATCAACAGGGCTACAGTGTAAGCAATAAAACATGAAATATGAATGGAGTGTGATTTCTAAGCTTAAGGGTAAGAGGGTAGAAGTGAAGGAGAGGGCTCCCTTACTGACAGGGAGACAGGCACCAGACCAGGATCTTCCGGTCCTTCTATCAGTAGGAGATTGATACCTCCATGCATCCCACATCTTAGCCTCATCCTCCCTCTGCAACACATCACCCACCTACAGAGCAGGCCAAGGAAGTCTTTAGAGTGTAGAAGCAGGAGAAGAAAAGACAGCTGCAGACAGCCCAGGAGGGATGCGGGATACCATCACATCCTAACAGGAGGGCTGAATTGCTGTATGGGCAGCACACAACAGTCTCATGCTGAGTTTAGAATGGATATTAGGAAAAAGTTCTTGACCAGAAGGGTTGTCAGGCGTTGGAACAGGCTGCCCAGGGAAGTGGTGGAGTAACCATCCTTGGAGGTATTTAAAAGATGTGCAGAAGGAACACGGCTTACTGGTGGAGTTGGTAGTGTTAGGCTTACAGTTAGACTTGATGATCTTATAGGTATTTTCCAATCTAAACGACAGTGGACATTCAGGAAGGTCCCCAGGCTATTCTGTCCCCTGGTAAGTCTTCCAGGAGGTCACTGCAGTAGTGCTCTTTGGGTTTATTGTCCTGCATTACAATATTACTTTGATGGAAGAAAGGGAAGGACACCATGGTGGGGAACATTAGGATGTGGAGTTTCCAAACCCTGGGCTCTACCCCCAGCTGAGGAGGTGTTATCTGGTCAAGACATTGTTTCTCACATCTGTAAAATGGTGATAATACTCCTGGCTGGTAGTCAAAGTCTTAATTGATTAATATATGGAAGACGCTGTTTTAACACAATGTTATCATCCCTGGAAAAGAAAGAGATGCTAAAAATAGCGTAGTACATTTTGACAGGGCTTTTGTTATTTTCTTTTAATGTTAAATTTCTTTGAGTCTGTCTTTTTCCTTGTTAGGAAATCCTAATTAACATTTTCATTTTCATTTCATTACCGGGTCTAGGTTTTGGTACTCTGTAGGCGGCTACTAATCATTCAGTCCCCAGATGAGATGAAGGCTTGTTGGCGTGAGGAGCAGTACAGATGCAGAGGGAACCCTGCTCTCAGTACTCTGGATGAAAGCAGTATAGGGGAACTGACCCACCTCTACAGTCAGACCAAACACAGGTCAACAGGAGCCCAGTTTCCTATCCCCTATCACAACGCATATGGTGGAGAAGAGGCACAAATGTAGATGCAGACACTCTCACTTGGGACCTGGCATAGGAACAGCTAAAAGATCCCAGCTGAAAGCTGTCTATCTGTACTGTAGTTAGAACAAGGGCTGTCTGGGAAATGAACAACCAGCTGTAGGGGGTCAACAGAGAACATCATGCTCTGTATCTTGCCTCCAACAGCGCCAGCGTTCGGTATTCATGGGAGGGTACAAGGGAGGCAAAGATAGAGCTGCAACTGCCCAGTACATTAATTTCATATAAAACTTTCCTAAAGGTCTATGTATAAAAGGTTGCAGTGGGAGAGGAGGTGTTTGGGCTGGAAGAGGAGATGGAGGGGGAACAGGAAAATAAGGAACGTGAGGAAGAGGAATAACAGAAGCAAGAACAGAAGGAGCAGGAGGAATACCGCCACCTTCTGCCATCCTGATTTCCATGTACTTTCTCCCCAGATAGGCTGCAGGCAGGAGGCCTAGCTAGCACCTTGCTAACCCTGCTTGTGTCACTAACAGGCTTGATTTAAGATAATGGGCTTGAGATTTAGGAGGCTGAACATGTGGCCCGGCTCCCCTCCTTTAGAGGGGAGGCAAGTCCAGCATGATGGGGTGCAGATATCAGTTAAGTCTAAATGAATAAGGCTTGAACAGAGGCTCAAGCCCTCTATGTCAGCATCAGCACTTTCGCTGTCATGGGTTTGATGTGTTCCCAAGCAGCAGTGAAGGAGGAAAAGAGAATTTAGCAGGACAGACAGGGACTACATGGTTCCACTTACCCTTTGGGCATGGCCTCTACTTAATTGCAGTGAGGACGCAGCCCTAGGGACAACCAGGAACATAAAGATGGTAAGACACAGCAGACAGTCAGAGACCACCTCTCCCAGATTTGCTATAGCAAGTGCCTCCTACTTGGAATGTTGGTAATGAGAGCTATTTCACCTGTATGGATGACCTGAATGTCTTCATCAGCCAGACAACACCACGAAAGCCTTAACAATACCACTAATAATTATATGTGGGCTGAGTTATATGGGAGCCTCCCACCTCACATGCTCTCTGCTGAAGGAACTGCGAGAAGCGGCTTTGTCTGCATATGAATTAATCATGGTGTGAATCTCTGTGGCTGAGCTCTATTCTGCACCTGGTAGCACACACCAGCTGCATATGGAAAGGCTAAAAACTTTGCTCCCTCCCCTTCAAACTCCTGCAGTCCCTCATGGTGATGGCAGGAGAGAATAGTAATGCAGCTGTCACCTCATATTTCTGACACATCTGAGGACTTGTGTTGCAGTACAGAACTCGATGGATGGATGGATGGATGGACAGACAAATAAAGGCAATCAGGGAATCTGTAATTCACATGTTTTCTCATGATTTGAAGCAGGGTTCTCGTTTTTCTTGCTTTGCTCCCTGCTTGACATTAGTGAAAAAAGTGAATTCTTTCTGAAAATGAAACCTGCTTTGGTATTTCTGAAAGCTCCCTCTGTTCTTGACTTCTGGAGACAACAACAACTATGGCAGAAGCAAATGAAGCCCCACAGACCTATAGATGTCTCTGGTGACCTGAGCTTTAAGCCTAAAAGCCCTTTGGATTGGATATAAATGGTTTTGCCTTACCCTCAAACTGGCTTCAGCAAGAACAACAGAAGATGAAATGGTTGTCCAAGCCCTGGTGCATCTTACAGCGATGCTATAGATTAGTTTCTAGCACTCAGATGGCTCTAATAACCTCTAAAGTTCAGTGCAGTTTATATGAACAGGATGGTGTGTTTCCCAGACCCAACTTTGCTAAAGCCCTCAGCTCTTCCAGAGCATGCACGCAGTAACAGGGAGAGCAACCTCAATAGCAGTGTCAGTTTTAGAAGAGCAGCACTCATTCTGTTGCTTTTTCCTTTCTCTGCTCATGCGTTCTATTTGTTGCTTATCTGGGTTTTACTTTCTTTCCTGTTACCATAGCTGAGGATTTCCTTTGGGGAGTATGTTGCATCTGATGATCACTATATGTGCTACGAATGCTGACAGCCGGATTTCTGGGGTTGTTGGTTTATACCATTTCATGTATAATCCCAGGTTTGAGAGAGAAATGGTAGGGGTAGTTCTGATTGCAAAGCTTGTGGGGTGACCGAGTTCATAGGTGCATTAAGCATGCTCATTGTAGGGAATTGGACTAGATGACCTTTGAAGGTCCCTTCCAATCTGAACTATTCTGTGGCCCTTTGCGTTTGCAGCAATAACTGTGTACTGAAGACCACTTTACTCTCCCTCTAGGCTTGCCCTACATGTGGTTTCCCAGGTCCATAGCCAGATACTCTTTGAGCTACTGCCCTCAAAATAGAGCCTAACTTTCCAAAACTGGAGCATGGGCTAGTGTCTGGAGTATGGTTTTTCCTCTTGATCCTCAGGGCTGGTCTTAACCCCTGTGGCAATTTTGCTTTGACTTTGATATGTGCAGGATCAAACCCAGAAGCAAGATGAAGCAAAAAACCTCTGCTGTTTAGACTATCTTTCTCACAGTAGAACCTTCTAGCACACCTCTCTCAATAGCCTGGGTGTTTCAAAAGAGGGATGAACTGAAGCAGAACTGAGTGAATTGAAGGGAAGTGAAAGTGGGTTTTATCAGCCTCTGGCAGGGGAAACAACAGGCTCTGCATATTTATTGATTACAGTGTGCTCTACATCCTAGGAGGGGGTATTCAGAGCTAATGGCGGGTGTATTTGTTATGTCTGGTTCAGAAATCAGAATGAATAAATGATAAGCAGTGGAATGCAATTGGACTGCTAACAAGTTGTTTTGTCTTGCTTTCATTTGAGAGAAGGAGGGAGGGAGGGAGCCGAGCTGAGCTGAGCTGTGAGCTCTGCTCAGGTACAGAGGGACTGAGGAGCCCACTAGACCTTGTCACCAGACCTGTTAGCAGGTCACCCAGCAGCTGGATGAACAGATGTCCTTGAAAATCATGCATACAGCCTTGATCTGTCAGAGAGTCCTGATACCCTCAGTGGGTTGGCCTGAGGAGGATGCAGAGATTATGGCCCCCAAGCATGTCGAACTGTAGTGTCCTTACACCATGCTCAGTTATCCTTGCTCAATGAAAGCTGTGTATTGAAGTGAATAGGAGTGCAACAAAAAGGAAGGGAGACCCTTGCCTATTAGGATTTACCTAAACTATCCCAACTTGGCTCTCCTGGCTCCACCATTTCCTTTTAGACATAATTGTCTGTTCATACTCGGGGTGCTTCTGAAGCCATCCTCAAGGCAGTGCTTGTTTCCTTGGTAGACAGTCTGCTACTATGGGTTTGGGTAGAGCCTGAAGGCAGGTATTCAGTGCCCAGATGATATCCCACATGGCACACAGCTATGTCTTGCTGGTGACTCCTCTTGCCAAGGTCCCCTGCAGCCTTTCCAGTGTTTCTTGGTAGGCACCCACCTTGCTAGTAGAAAAGCACAGTGGCTTGGCCCCTGCTCAAGCCTGGGTGAGTGAACACCAGCAAAGTCCTTCATCACAGAACCATAGAATAGTTCGGGTTGGAAAGGCCCTTAAGATCATCCAGTTCTAACCCCCCTGCCATGGGCAGGGACACCTCACACTAAACCATTCAACCCAAGGCTCTGTCCAGC
>JAVHNF010066353.1:0-12800 GCA_034783455.1 Micropsitta finschii | reverse complement strand
GACACCAGCCCTAGAGCTGAGAAATCACCTGCACGCTGTCATGCACAGGGAGCAAAGCAGCAGGGAGCTGCTGCTGCGAGCAATGTGAGACGTGTCTCATCTTGCTCCCAACAGCAAAGTGCTCTGCCTGCGAGGCAAGCCCAGCCTCGAGTGGCTCCAGGCATCCCCACCCTGCATTAGCTTCAGCTACCCAGGCACATGAACATTCGTATCTGCTACACTAAGCAGGTTTCCCCCTAACCTGTTATGTGAATGGATCTGCCCAGGTACATCACTGAACAGTGCGAGAGAAGCTGCATCAGCTCCAAGAATTAAGTCCAGGAAATCAGATACAGAGAAAAGCCACCACCAAGGGAAGTGGCTTGGTCCCAAGCTTTTCCTTCCGTGTGATGTGAGCACAGCCAAGCTGAACCTCACTGTCAAGAGGTTTAAACCAGATGAGCCTCCGAGGTCCCTCCCAAATAATGCTCTACCAACACGATCTGCCTTGCAGGTGAGCTCTGCCAGGGTTTTAGACGCATTTCCAGGCAGAGGCCGTGGGTTTTAAATAAAAGTTTAATTCCTTCATCAGGTTTAAACACAAACGCTGCTGAAGATCCTGCCCAATGCCCTGGCTCTGGTCTCGCAGGGCACTGGCAGTGTGGCAGCAGGGGCTCCAAACACAGGAGGCAGGAATCAGACTCTCGGTAGAGCTCAGTGCAGGATGCAAAGCAAGGAAGCAAGAGACACACTTTCTGGACAGACACCGAACCTTATACATAAAGAAAAGCCCCACACTTAATAGTAGTAACATTTCCACAGAACAGGAGTTGTAGGAAGGGAGAGAAGTCTTCAGTAAAAGGCACAACTAAGGAAGTACTTCCCTAGATCTTAACCAAGTCTTCCAGTTAGTTCCACTGACACCCCAGCCCCCAGGTTCTCACAGCCATGCTGGTTACTCTACCAAGTCATTTCCAGTTCCTTATTTTCCCTTCCACAAAAACAAATAGGAGTGCTTATAAAAACCAGCACATGTAAGAGCTTGGTCTATAACCCACAAGAGTCCAGGAGAGACTTAACAGTTTACCTTATGATTGTCTGGTACAGTTACTCAGCATTCAAGTTTCAGGTGATGCCGACACCTGGGAACCTCAGCCAGCTCTAGTTTTGGTATTTTTCTTTCAGGCACTTTGCTGCCTGTCAGGTTGGTGCTGGATCCATGGTTTTCCCAGTACTATGTACCACCAGCCTCTCCAACCCATCGCTGTAAGCGCCCATTAGCAGCATCAGACCCACTCCAAGGTCTTCTTCAGGTTTTGCAGTCCTGCGACCTCCTATGTTCCTTGGTTTAAGATCTTTTGCAAGGAGCAACTTTCAAGGCAATGCAGTGACCAGGGCAAGCAACCAGAATGTGTCAGTAACTTACAGGACAGCAGGATTGAAGGCAATGAGAGGCTAAGACAGCTGGACACAAAGCTGTTATGAGTTAGGCCACCCAGTGTCTGAGCAGGCACTTGCTAAATGCAACCACCAAGCTACTATGGGATAAAGAGGCTCAGTTTACGAGCGTACTGGTAAAAAACGGATCCAGGATTTACACAGCCAAGTCAAGGTGCAGCTGTAGTACATGGCAGCACTCCTCCCATCACTAGCAAGGCCAACAGCTCTGAAACTGAGCAACTGGTTTCAGCCTGCACTAGAAAGTGAAGCACACAACCACCATCAGTCCTCTGCGTAAGAGGGAGAAGAATGCTTGTCCAGGGTGAATCTTGAGCACTAACTTACTACAGCAAGGCAGCACTGCACAGACTATGCTCTCACCTTCACTTTGCTGTGCACCATGCTAAAAGGACATCTAATTCCATTAATAAGATGAACTCAAGGTTGAAAGCTACACTGACTGTGGCAGAACCAGCTCCCAGGTGTCCCCCAGGGTTTTACCTAGGGTCAAGTTTGGCCAAGATACAAACCTTCCCCATCGCTCTTGAAGGGCTTCTATCAGGTATAGAGGGGTAAGACAGCCAGCAGTCTCTCGGGCTCTTGCTGTAGATCCACATCAACACGTCCTAGGGAGCTCTACTTCCCAAGCAATTTAGGGTGTGCATGCCAGAT
The DNA here is from genome assembly GCA_034783455.1 of Micropsitta finschii. Classification (NCBI taxonomy): domain Eukaryota; kingdom Metazoa; phylum Chordata; class Aves; order Psittaciformes; family Psittacidae; genus Micropsitta; species Micropsitta finschii. Next base: position 10,709 of record JAVHNF010066353.1, on the reverse strand, counting down.
CATCTAACCCTCCCCCAAAACAACTGTGGCAATAAGCCATGGGTCAGTCCCGCTCTCCACAGACCTGCAGAGATGAGTCAGTATTACTGCTGAGCCCCCATGCACAGGGCTGCTGGTGGAGCTGGAGTGTTAGAGATGAGCTTCCCCCCTCCAGCCTCCCAGTGCTGGGATCAGAGTCAGTAAGGCTGACTTAAGCAGTAGGAGCTGTGGAGAGCTGCACTGGAACAAGCAGAGTCTTCTACTGAACTTTACACCAAGCTGAACAACTTTTGGTTTTAAAAAACAAGCCATACAAGCAGCAGCTGACATCTCTTGTTATAAAGGGACATGGCTGAATAGGTAGGAGACAGATTCCCCATTATGAGTCCTCCTGATGGCCTCTGCAAGGATCATCGAGATGTCAATCACCTGCAGGGGAAGAAAGATGCATCAGCATCACTGAGGAAAGACATCAAGCCTGGAAGAACGGCTGCTAAGTTGGGAAGAACTTAGAAAACTCATCACCCAAACTTGTCATGTGCCAGATGCAGACAAATGATTTCTATACAGGACTGAGATTTAATTATGTATCATTCTGAAGATATTCTACATATAGCAACAATTGTTTCTCTGTTAATCTTTGTCTTTCTCTGTTAATCTGTCACCTTTCTTTGTTGAGACTCCCTAAGCTCAGTCTGTTTACCCTAGGACTATTTTATGGACTTTGCAGAGAAGTTGAGGGAGTCTGAATCACGATCAGATCGTTTCCCTTGAGGCAAGAGGCTTTGCCATCGCTGCCAGCAGCCTAAGGCGGATGAAGCTGTGCGGCAGCTCGGGTCCCAGTTTCTGTGCTAGCTCCACCTGGTGGGTAACCCAGTTAACAGGAGGGAAAGATCAAGGCTCAGTAAAACTCTCAGCCCTGCACCCAGCAGCTAAAGCATTTTGATGTGTGGTTGCAGTAAGAAGCACCATGTTTGTGATGCATTAAAGAAAGGAAGTGAAATCCATATCTAACATTTCCAAGTATTCTGCATCCTAAGGAAATGAAAAAAGAAACTTAGGAACTACAGAGCAGACAGAGCCTGAGACTTAAATCCTTTAGCTCTGTATTTCTCACCACTGAACATCAGAAGTTAGTGTAAAGCAGTGAGCTGTTAAGTGAGAGCCTGAGCAACTACCCACTGCCATCTCTGGCTACAGCTGTTACATACTGATAACCAGTTTAACATTTTGCCTACATGAACTGTAGTGTGGAGCTTGGAAAGAATTGAAGCATCAGACAGACACTTTAGGTGTGCTCAGCTGCAGGAATATCATCCAGAAGTTAGTGCTGAAAAATATGCAACTCAACAGCAGTTTGTTATCACCTTATAGCTTAATTCCCTAAAGGAGCCTAAAACTCACTGCAGCTTCAACCAGCTGAGCTTCCTTTCCACCAGAACCCTGGTACTGAGGAACCTGCTACTCACTGCAGCACTAGCTGAGCCTCAGCAGTGCCATTCACTTCCCAGAACTTCTCCAAATGCCCATGTCCTACATATCTGTGCTGTGAAGCTAGTACTTAGGATGTCCTTGGTTGTGTATATTCTACAGCAGTACCTGAAGCTTCCAATGGACCTATTATGCCCCAATGCTCAGGTAAAACTGCAGCTTCCAGCTGTCCATTAACACAGGAAACCCTCAAGTTCCACCTAGCTCAAGTTGTAAAGACATTTGTCTTTCTTTCCAGGAAAGTCAGCCTCAGCTTTGGAAACAAAATGCCACAGTACTTTTTGCTAAATGGGAACCCCAAGACACTGAGTGAGCACTTTCACATAGACAGCAAAGTGGTTTTGTTATCTTTGGTGAGTATCTGACCATTGTACTGTGGAGCTGTGTCAGCTGCTCTTGGGTCAAACCAGCAAGACACGTCTGCGGGACAGAAGTGCAGTCCCTTTCCAGCTCACTGGCACTGCTAATGAAGACCAGACCTGAGGCAATCACCTTCCCCAGACCAGGCCTACTTTGCTTCGCAAAAGGAAGAGACACCCTGCTCCAAGGGCTGGGCATTAGGTGATAGCTACACAGCTGAAGCTGGCATTCCCAACTTCAGAAGTTCCTAACTACTTCTGCTTCAGTATTACACATCAGCAGCACACTGCTCCTCTGAGGTGCACAGACACAACTGCTTGCTCCCAGCACAGCCCCCTTAGCTCAGTGATAAAACAAGCACAGGTAAATTTACTTAAATGAACTGTTTAAGATGAGTTGGATTAGAAGCTGCGTCTTCTCAGTGTAACAGGCGTGTTAAGTCACAGCAATAGGAACTAGTCCACACTGCCACTGATTCCAGTACCAATGAAGCACTGGACAGTATGAAGGGGTTTCCCCAACAGCAGGGCAGACAAGTGCTGCTGCCCCCCAGGGAATGACAGAAGTAGCTGCTCACCTGGATTTTAGGGCACTGCTTCATCTTGTCCTCCTGGGGTATCGTGTTTGTGACCACAACTGCCTCAAAACAGGCATTGTTGATCCGAGAGATTGCTGGCCCAGAAAAGATCCCGTGAGTTAGGATAGCATAAACTTTGGTGGCTCCTGCTGACACAAGCCTGTAAGGTGGGGAAAAGGAGGATGAGGAATTCTTAGCAAGTATTAAATTGATATTAATGCAAAGCACTTGGTAAGCATGAAAGGAGACAATAGCACATGTGTAAGGGACAGGCCACCTTTGACTCCCACCTCCAGCCTACTGCTGGGCTGGGGGAACAGTTCGGAACAGCACCACAAAACCCACCACAGGAAGTATACACTGAAAAAAAAGTGTTCTAAGCCCTGGGACATTTGGACTAGGTTATAAATCACCTTCCATGGCTTTTGCCAACACAGAGAGCAGGTGTTTAATACCAAGTGTTATATTTGCTGGTGTTTCTAGTGCAGAAGGCTTGAACTTACTTCAAATAGAAATTCACATGTATGACCTTAAGCTGGTGGACCAGACAGCACTTAGTTCTACCTGCACAGCCAGAGATGGTCTAGTGGAAGCATTTCAACACAAGCATTTTTCAGATAAAACAGTCACTCTGGTCTTCTATCTATTTCCATTATTTCACTTATTAAAGTGTGAACTTTAATCGGGCTTTTTACTTATGTTGTTTGACATGAGATAATCAAGAAACTGTCACAATACCCTCTGAAACCCAACATGTGAATAACCTGCTTAACCCATGCCATAGCTTTCACTAACTGTAGTTTCCTGATTTAGGAAAGAATCAATCAGCCCTACTCACTTGTCTGCAGCATGACAGATGGTACCACATGTGTCTGCCATATCATCTACCAGAATGGCCACTCTGTCTTTCACATCACCCACCAGGACCATGCGATCCACTTCGTTTGCCTTCTTGCGCTCCTTGTGAATGAGGGCGAAGTCTACATTCAATCGATCTGCAATGGAGGTCACTCTGAAGAGAGAACAGTTTCCAAACAACATTTAACTCAAAACCAGCTTCAACTGAACCTCTTAAAACTATTAAGCACAAACTGCCACTGCAATAAGAGAAGCTGTCACCACATCTGTTCCTGCTCTAAGCAATCAGTAGAAGATGCTCTACCACCTTAAGCTTCCCTTCAAGCAGTTAAACTGCAATTTCTGATCTAATCTTTCCCAATGACAGCAAGCAGATTAAGATAAAACAGTCTTCATCCTGACCACTGTAAATTAATTTGCACTTGCAGCTCAAAGCTTAGTCAGCAAACCTGGCAGACCTGACGTGATCAGAATGCTTGGGAAGGTATCATCTGTATAACACTAACCTGGAAACGCTTCAGTTGTGCTTCAACAGGGATCTACTCGCACTCCTATAATCATTCAGTTATCATGCATGCAAGTGCTGGCATAAGGACAGTGGAGAGATAAGCATCCAAGAAACGCAAGTCCAGAACTTCCCGTTTACTTTGGTTAGAGTGCCCACACCACAACCTTATCAGAGGGACCTAAACTTTACGTATTGATACTAATGAACAGTAAAGAGACTAAAAGCATGATGAGTGAGAAGGAACAAAATACACATGACCCTAAGAAATTCTACACTTGGGATAAGCAGACTCCGAGCCTTGGCAGATCAGACTCAACAGCCTGGAAATGATACAGAAGCTTGTTAAACTAAATTGTTTTCAGAATTATTTAGGTCTGGAGCATCTCCATAACATGTCACACCAGCCAAGATTTCCCCATTTCAGTTTAAGTGGCCTTTGAAGAGGTTTTTGAGGAGTCAGATGACTTGGCTGACCTGGCATTCCATATACTGCATTATGCAACAAGGTACAGAAGTGGCTGCACCTACAAACGGTCTTGTCCAACACATGGGCCACAACAAAGTTACAGAAGACACACAGCAACCTACAGTGGACTTATCTATTGGCTGTTCATAACAGATAGCTTAGAACACCTTAAAGTATGTGAATCAGGTCAGCATGCACCAACATTTTGGTGTTACAATCCTCGATTAAAGATACATCTCCATCCCTTTGCTGTTTGCATGTAGCCCTCAGTACAGAAGCATCAAGGAACAGCCTAGTTTCTCCTAATAAGCACCCAAGAACATTCTGAACTGCTCACAGACTGGCACGTTTATCTGCTGGAAGATGGGGAGATTGTCAGACTACCAAAGTAGAAATGTGCTGTAACAGATGCTGCTGCTGCTTTTTGGAAAGGAACCATCTACCTTCCTTGCTTCCAGCCTGCTAGTAGCAAGCTTAAGTCCCAGCTAGATATTAAAATCAAGAGTAATAAAGTGCCTTGATAAACTCAGCTTAACACTGCAAAGCAAACAGTCTGGATAAAAATGTATCATCGACCAGCAGCAGTAGCATTGTCATGGCATAGGGCTATGAATTAAGTAATTCCCTTCTTCAACCTGCATAATCACCCTCCTACGAACGAATTGTTTTAGTGCAGGGGATGTAGTAATTGACCTCTGCAGCTGTGATTCTAGAAGCTATTTAATTCTCCATGTAGCTCAAGAAATGTTCTAAACATTCCTCAGGGAGTCTATCTGACCATTCTTCACTAGCTGCCACATACTGCCTTACTAGGCAGTAAGATGAGTTGGATTAGAAGCTGCATGTTATGCAGGCTAGCAGAGAGAATGTGTGCTGTAAGAATAAGGTGACAAATACTCTTAGGAATTCAAGTACATCCAGAAGCAGCACCTCAAGCTGGCTGGCTGACAGCTTACCTCTTGGCTCCACCAGCATCTGGTGAAACAATGGTGCAGTTCTTCCACTCTGCAATATTCTCTTTGATCCACTTCAGTACAGCAGGCTCAGCATATAAGTTATCAACAGGGATATCAAAAAAGCCCTTCAAGGAAGAAAACAGGAACAGATGTAACCGAAGGTCACATTCCAAGAACAGCTGGAAGAAGCATTCTGTATGATCAGGCATGCAGCCACCTTTCCACAGCTTTCAACTTTCCTTTCTACTTCCCTTAATGCTAGGGCAGTATCTTTTGGGATCCATAGAACAGTAACATAAGGAGCTTGCAGAACCAGAAACAGTTCAGCAGCATCAGTAACACTACATCTGACACTTTCACAACATGGACCTAGTTCTATCCTAAGGGGGGGTGCAGAAACCAGCAAACACTCATTTTGAGAACAGCTATCTGCCCATTCACAGAGTCAGTCTTTAAAGCTCCTAAACTGCTAAAACTGCTCCTAAAGCAACCTAAACTGTTGGCATGGACAGGAAACCTATGAAAAGGCTCAAGTAACATTTGTTTTCAATCTAATGCTGTTCCCACAACTTTACACTGCCCCAGCAGATGCCTCCAGGTAAACCTCAAAGGTCACGAAAAGCTAGAAGTTAATCCTGGACAGGGAATAAAAGGCAGGAGAGTGCGGGCAGCTACTCTAGAGGAATGTGTCAAGGTATAGGGTAACTGGTGCTTCCTACCATCATTCCTCCTGTGCTCAGTGACCCAGCAGCTACGAAAAACAGGCTGAAACCAGATGAATGCTGGAAGTGTGTGTACACAAACCCAGTTATTCAACTGAATCTCACAATTGCTGCTGGTGAAAGCTCAACCCTACAGCATACATTGTAACTCCAAGCCTCTTAGGGAAGAGGCATCCCACACCTTGGGATCTGTTCTTTTATTCCATGATCTTTCTGAAAGTCTTCTCATCTGTGCCCCCATAGATTTTTATTTATTTCTATCTGAGACAAAGTATTTCTAGGCAAATTACTCTGGAAGAAATTGCACTGCAGCAAAAGGCTGCATTTGCAGCATCTCCATCCAGCCTACCTACCTCACCAGACAGGTGATATCTCACCCTTCCCGATTCAAAGTGTTTGCAGCAATACAAGAGATATCTTCTCCCCCTTTCTGTTACACTGAGCTGGTTTCTTGGTCTCAGAGCACTCGCTCAAGGTGAAAAGAAACAAGACTGGTAATGGAACAGCTTGCTGTCTCTCCTCTCCCTGTTATAGCTCTTGCCACCTCTCTCACACAGCTCTGGGCAAGACTTCAATTGCTCTGTGAGACTGTTCTGTTCACTAAGCCAGCAAAACCCATGAATAATTTTCAATTCACCAGCAGCTTGGAAAAGAACCAAAACCCACTTCTGTGGAAGGGTGGCAATGAATGGGTACGAGTGGGATTGCCCATGTTGTCAGCAGCAAACTATCAGATCACTGTCCTGGTCAACTGGACCTTCCCAAGCAGCTGTGACAGTGCTCCTGGAGGCAGGGCTAACTGCTCACTTCTTCCTGATAGTTCTGTAAATATCAGAAAGCTCTAATAAATATTTAAGAACACTCTTGATAAAGACATTTTGCATCTGAAATCCCTCAAAGGACCAGTTAAGAACACATAGTGTCACTGCGTGGCAATAAAGGTGGCATGGATCATATACTAGCTCAACATTCATTTACACAGGGCGCAAGATGCTCAGTTTGCTCAAGAACGGCTGTAATTTCATTTACAGATGAACCTGTTACCCTTCTCCCCATCTTCTTCTGATTGACTCTACAAGTCCCTTCTAGTCCCATGTTCCCAAGTCCTGATCACTGCTGTGTCTCAGCAACCCCAGGTTGCTGGAAAGCCTGCAAGGCAGCAAAGATGCTCAGACTGGAGCAGTTAAGTACTGTCTGATTTTTAGCTCCTACCTGAATCTGAGATGCATGCAGGTCCATGGTGATTATATGATCTGCACCTGCCACAGACAGCATGTTTGCAACCAGCTTGGCAGAGATTGGAGCTCGACTCTATACAGGAAAAAACAGTATTTAAGACAAGTTCAACTCCTTCATCAAGATGTCAGCCTTCCACTTCTAGGCAATGATTCACAAGCAGTTACTAAAAGGAGTACTCATTTACATTGCATCTTTTCATCAACTGGTGATTACAGCTTGGTGCATTCTCAAGAAGAACTAGATCTTTATGAAAAGATGAATTTGCAGTCCGATGCCCTGAGGTTTAAAGAAATTAAAATAAGTTTTATTGTCCCCTTTACATATTCAACTAAATCTAATTCCTATACAGCAGTCAGGACTTTTCATTCATCATCTGAGCAGAAAGTTTGGCAGATCCCTTACCTTGTCCTTTTTGTCCTGCCGAGCATAAGGGAAGCAGGGTATGACAGCTGTGACTCTGCTGGCAGAGGCAATCTTACAGGCATTTATCATGATAAGGAGCTCCATCAGATTGTCATTGATTTCACCACAGCCACTCTGCACAATGTAGACGTCCTCCCCACGTACACTCTCGCCTATTTCCACGCTGGGAACAGATGAGGAAAGGAGAGTTGCACCCAAATGCAAATTAAAACACAGCCCATTACATATGCCTGCAGAGCAACCAAGGCACTGCATTCCCCAGGGTCTGTGGGTAACAGTGCCATATAATCAAGGGTGTTGAGCAGGAACACTGCTGTTTATTTGCTCAGTAACTATTTTACATCTCCCTAATGGTTCAGTCAGGCTAAAAGCACTCAGCCTGTACTCTGGATCAATACAAGCTGAGCACATAAACACCCCAGAGCAGGCCCTGTTCCCCCTGAATCACAAGTACAACCACCTCCGCTGAAAGCAGCAGCATACAAAGGAAGCAAGGATGGTGGCCAACCAGCAGAGAAAGCAGAGCCAAACTTCTACCAGAAGCTATGCTGCAGCTGGTCACTATATTTGGAGTCATAACTGCTATTCACTGGCTTGAACAGACAAGCTCTCCAGCATTCCCCTTTGGAAAAGCTTTTGGGGTTAATTTCCTCCTGGATGCAATGCACGCTAATCCCTGCTGCTGAAGGGAATGAGTACAAGCCAAAGGTCCTGTTTGCCAGCAGCAAACTGCCAGCTCCAGCGCATGTATCAAGACACCTGCACCAGAGGCAAAGTTGGAAAGAAAGCAGGAGCCTTAGCTTTGAAGCTTCATACAGGGCAAAGCTGCATAAGGCCTTTTGTTGAGGAACAGATTAACTACTAAATACCTTCAACATTTCAGTTTAGAGATGACTGCCATGAATTTGGAAGTAACCAGAAGTCAGTCTAAGGACAAATCTCTCACAGTTTTGTTTCTTTCTGGCACTGGAGATGCTCACCCACTCTGCAGACTGCTGCCACCTCAGACTCTTCAGAAGTAGATTATCACCCAACCCACTCCCAACGGCTTCATTTACAGAGCACCTTAGGCTAGATTTTAATGTTAACATTAAATTCTCTGATCTTCCTCCCCGTTTATTCAACAGGGGTTTGATGACTGCTACCTATTTACAGTCTTACTGCTCAATCTCCACCAGCAAACTGCAGTCGTCTTCACTGCACGCTGACACCATAAACCAACCTCTCATGAAGCATGAGGTAAGTGTGCTTCTGCTAGGTAAGTGTGTGAGTTAGCAGTAGCTGGCACACAAGCATCTCCAACTGCACTCACTAACAGCCAGTTAAGCTGATTCAAGCCATTTATAACACAAAAGAATCAATGAGCTATTTGCTGAAATAATCTTCCCTTTTCTGGGATGCATCTGCTATCACTTTATGAAGGTAAATAAGATTTCTTTGAGGTCTTAAAAGTCACATTTCCTGCTGACATCAGAACCTGCTGTCTGGCCAGCAGGATGGAGAAGAGCAGTTAATAGAGAGCAATGAGAACAGTGCAATGGCTGAGAATCAGACTCAAACTCTCTCCTCTACAACTCTCTGAAGTTCTCAGTTACAATCAATACTCATGCAATAGAAGCATAATATTCTACTTCATGTGTACATCTTGGATTCTCCTGGCAAAAGTTATTGTCTCGAGACGAAATAAGTGGGTTGGAGCAACCAGTCAAGGCTCCCTGTATTACACTGTGTGGTGTATGCCTGCTTAGTGTATTTCTCTAAGCCAAGCTTTAAGAGCTCTGAATAAATTCTTAGCCTCTCCTTTCTTTCAGCTGCTTCAAGTAGGATGGCAGCAACTTATAAAGCACAGAGACAGAAAACAAGACAAATGTTAGGTTTCAGAGCTTGGGGGGAACACAGAGTGCGTGACTGCAGTTGCATCATGGGCTGCAAGGTGGTGTCAGCCTCTTATCTTCCCTGAATAATTTTAGCAGTACCTTTTAAGACTCCGATGCTCTTCAGAGCAGTTTAAAGGCACCAGCTACAGCTTCAGCCCAAACCTGTCAAGCCTCAAGTCATCACAGTCTACACTATGAATGGAAGAAGCTCATCAACGCAGATGAAAGCCGGGAAGGCGCATTCCTAACAGCTCCTAGCTATTGGGGTGGGGGGGGAGGAAAGTCCTCCTGGTGAATCCCGCCGCTCCCACCTCTGCCATAGAGGCCGGGTGACACCGCCCCTGTGCCCCGCGTGTCGGAGCCCTGCAGCCCGCTAGGTGCAGGGAGAACAGCAGACCCCCGGTGGGAGCCCCGCGCACCGCGGCACAGGCGCTTTCCGAGCAGGCCGCTAGAGGCACCGCCGGGGCCACGCCGCCCCCAGCACATGGCTCGGCTCCGCCGGGAGCCCTCCAGGGAGCACCGCAGCCGCGGCCTCTCCCATCCGAAACACACCCCCCCTTCCTCAGGGGCTCCCCCGTGGGCCACGCTTCACCGAGCCGGTTCCTGTCGCCGCGTCTCAGCCAGCACTCGGTACACAGCACGGTCACCGCGCTGCCCCGTGCGCCGCTCCACACAACACGGCTCCGGGCGGGGAGCTCGTCAAGCGGAGCTGCACGGCGACCGCGCTGCTGAAGGACGTTCACGGGAGACCCGGCCCGGCGCGGCCCAACGGCGGCTCGCAGGGGAAGGGCAGGTCGCGGCCCAGCAACCCGCACTACAAGCCCCAGCAGCCCCTGCGCGGCGATTGTGCGAGACGCATCGCGGCAGCGCCCCGCGGCCCGCCGGGAGCCGTAGTGCGGCCCCGCCTCACCATGTCTCCTGGTTGCTGAACTTCTTGGTGACCACCTTGCCCAGCTCCAGGCCGAGGCGGTCCGCGATCTTCTGCGACAGGTCCTGGTGCGAGCTCCCGCTGAAGATCTTGATGTTGGGCATGATGGCGGCTGCGGCAGCGACGCTCTTGTCCTTCTCCTCGTCCCCGTTCCGCCTCGCACCGCAGCCGACCGCCGCACGGGGACCCGCCCGCCTCCTGCGCGGGACGCGGCACGGTGAGCGCTGGCCACGCCGCCTCGCCCCTACTCCGCCATTTTGCCCCTTCCCGCTCCCCGCGCAGGCCCTTTATAGACTCCTGACACACGCGGACACGCCCCAGATCG
>JAVHNF010066350.1:5052-15638 GCA_034783455.1 Micropsitta finschii | reverse complement strand
ATCAAACTCTTGGTTTGTTCTTCAGTTTTGCTCGTGGTAGTATGGGTTTCTGTTTGTTTTTATTTTAAATACTATTATATTTTGAGTTACAGCTGCTGCATGTCACAACACTGTATATCTGCAACAAATGATCTCTGTTTATCTTGTATGTAAATTTTAAGTTTCTGTTGATTCATACTGTGTTTGTAGGGAAAGGCTGGTTTATGCCTAGTAATTGCTTATTGCAAGCAATAAGAACTGCAAGAGGAGGGATTTGAGCTGCTTTAGTAAATAGGTGGATAGAATCCTATTTCAGTTGAAGTTTGTTCACCAATTTAAATATGACCAATCTCTCACTCCTTTTGAGTAAATCACTGTAAGATTTTTGAAATGTGATATCCTTATTTTTAAATGGGGTAACTATTAATACTCTCCTGCCAGATCTTCCTAACCTAGTACAGTGCAAGAGGAAGTGTTATCTGGTGTACGTGATGCAATGCTTGGCTCCTGCACTGTTCAGTGGAGCTTGTCAACAGGAAATATTTTGGTTGGCAGTTTTGAAGACCAGAAGCAACACTATATCACTTTGGCTCATTATGGCATTAGGGTTTCCTTTTCTCTTTATAGGTTCAGGAGGAAATAAACAGGACAGCTTTGTCAGTAATATGAAGAAGCAATGTTTCCAAAGGGACTCTACCCTGTCAGGATTCCCTAACTATGGTGCATTTATACACTGCTTGGTGTGCAAATTACAAAGATGAGTGGGCATAAAAGGAAGAATTGCTTTGAAATATTTTACCCACTGGTATTAATAATGCAAAACTAAAAATAGTTCCGTCATTGTGCTCCTTTTTATTCTGTAGTACATATGTACTACATATTAAAAATATGTAGTACATATTTTTAAAATGTAGGACATATTCTTTCATAAGTTAAAAAAAATAATACATGTAGGTAATTTGTGGTGTTTGATTTTGTTTGCCTCTCCCACTGACATCAACAAGTTATCCTGCAGACAGAAACCTTCCATAAATTGTAAGATTTTTGTCCTGAAGGAAACACAACAATAAAAGGAAACAAAGGGTAAAGCAACTGTTATCATTCTTGAATAGTTCTTATATTATAATTTTAACTCTGTTTTACATACTAGAATATATTATTTTGGATTACTTCTGTATTAGTTGCTAAAAAATCTGCACTCATTACTTTTTTCTTTCTAATTGTGTGATTTTAGCTGTTCATGTACTAAAATGTGGGTCAATTGAATACTCTGAAGTGGAATCAACATAATACTGTTCTGTGACATCATCTGCACATTTATCGAGATAAAAATCCTAATGCAAAAAATTCTGTTGGCTGGTATTAGTATTGAATCACCCCCTGGGAAAAGCCCTCAGTACTAATTAATGAATCATGAAACTCAGTTTTAAAGATAATCTTTGACACCTATATTATTCATAAGAAGAACATTTTCATCAACAGATTCCATCAGAAATTACTAATTAAAGCTGCTTCTTCCTGCTCTGTGTTTAGAGACAACATGGGGAGGAAAATGGCTGCTAAAGCTGGGGTTTTATTCAGATTTTCAGTGCAGTCCAATTTGCATAAATTCTAATAAAGCATTATTAAAATCTATTAACACATGTCTATGGCAATTAAGTTAAGTTTGCTATTTTAAATTATTGCATTTCATGCAAACTAAGATAAGGAAGCATGGATGCCTAGAAAAGAATGGAGTGTAATCCTGGGAAGGAAGTGTGAAAGAAATGTTATTCACATGGCACAAACTTTGGGAAGGAATAAATTTCATCTGCTCTCTAAAAGGCACAGGAAAATTCTTGGCTCTATGGAGTTAAGATTCAATCATGGCTGCCCTGAGATGTTTATTTTGCAATATATATGATATACAAGACTGGTTGAACATCATGATATTTTATTATAAAACCTGGAGGGCACTGTTGTCTAGAGCGAATTGAAGATTTTAACTAATATTGATTATTTAGTGCAGACTGTAAAGATCATAAGTTTAAAATAGGAGAAAAAGAAAGCCAAGGAAAGGCTTAAAATTTTTTTATATATTCTTGAAGGTTTCAGGGGAACCCATAAAAATTCAAATAATGTTAACTCATAGAACTCCTTTAATTGCTAAAGTGTATATTGGATTTGTTTGTTTACCAAACTTATGTCAGAACTGGTCTCAATACAAACCCATGGAAAGAATGGGCTTTAGATTCTGGTTTATTATTCTGGGACAAAAAACCTACTTCATCTTTATTTCTACAGTGCACTTCATGCTAATTGTGGATGAGTTGTGGCATCTCAAAGCACTTGGGCTAATGCCTTTTCTGGGTGACTTCCCATCACCCTCTTTCTGACTGCTGTCCCATGCTGGGAAGTGTGATGAGAGCAAATGTGGGTGCTGGTGGTCCTCATGCTTCCCAGACTCAAGGGCTTCCTCTGGTTGCCTTGGTGCTGACTGCCAGGGTGGGTTATTCATGCAACAGACCTGTTCTGGGAAACCAGGATGGTTGCTGGTGGCCCAAGTCAAGACCCTTCTCATGACTTTTCTGCTACACTTTCCACTGGAAGCTGCAGCTGCTAGGCAAACTGACCCTGTGTTTTTGCAGGCTGCAGTTTCTAGGCAGTTACAGGACCCCTCACTCAGGTTAAAGAGAGTGAGTGTGACTGCCAGGGATCCCTCTTATCTTTCAATATCATGAGGAGCCCTGCTGCTTTGAGTGTTTCCTGGGTGCTTTAGCCCTTTAGCTCCCAACAGTATGTTTGCTTGAAGTGGAGAAGGTAAAAATATTAGTCGTCCCAAGCGACAGGCAAACACATAGTGTACTTATCCCAGTAATATTTTGCAATTGTAATCTACATTGGGCTAACTCACTTGAATTCTGCTTATTAATCAGTTTCTGGGGCTTTTAAAAGAGGATCTTAAACTGCAAACAAGAGACAGCAGGTCTTTTCTTACACATCTGGAATTCCATTGTAAAAGTTACATGGTCTTTAAGGTGATGAATCGGGACTGTGATAGTAGGACTCATCCCTGTGTCAGTAATGAGTGAGAACTGGAAATGCCATACTATTTGGAAGGGAAGATTCTTAGGTCTCCCCTTCTGTTTGCTTTGGGTGTCAGTATACCTGGAAGTATCAGGCTTGGCTTTGGTTTCATTGTGCTTGAAGACTTCAGTTCCTATTTCCCATATTATAGAGGGAGGAAAAAAACCCAACCCCAACATCAGAGACTGTGGCAGTTAGACATCTATTTTGCAATGACTTTCCAGGCTTATATCACCTTGAAAGTCAGGTGTTTTTGTTTCTCCCTTAAGAAATTCTGTCTCCATCTCAAATTGTCTGTTAAAACCATGTAAAGGCTGGATTTAGTTACCAGAGATAACCTTGGCAACAGCTTCCTACCAGTGTTGGTTATGCTTCACTGGAATTTGAAACTGTGAAGCAGTAAGGAGAGACTCCCAGGGCGGGAGATGGTGTTGGGTTTTAAACCATCTTTCTTGAAGGATAGGATATCCTCATGTCTTATCTAGAACCAAATGCAAAGATCTTAGCTTTGAGTTTCTCTATTTCTTGCCAGCACCTCATAGGCTAATTCATGTTCACAGCATAAAATACAATAAATATGTTTGCTTGTCACAAACCTTGGTATATTTCTTAAAAGTTTAAGAGATTTAAGACACCTTTCTTTCATGGTTCTATTTTCTTAAATGGGAAGATTTTCCAATAGAGTGGTTTACGTGGCCATACAAAAATATCTTTTTTGGTGGACAGGCTGACATTGTTTATATGATTTTCAGAAAAATTGTGGCATTTTTATTAGAAACTTCTCTAATTTATTCATTAACATTTTCTTCTCTGTAGTCTGCTAAGTTGGAATTATGAAAACAATACTAGTGACATTTTGGAGTGTTCTTCAAAGCATTTTTAAAATAGTTTTCCAATACTATGTAGCAAGAAATGAAATACACAGTATTTTTTGTATTGTACAATAGAATACACACAAGTATAATAGAATATAAAGGTTTCGTAGGCCCCCTTTTTTTTTTTTTTTTTTTTTTTTTTTTTTTTTTTTTTTTTATTTTTTTTATTTTAAAATATAATACAAACAACTATAAAACAAAATAAACGTTTCGTAGGCCCCCTTTTTTTTTTTTTTTTTTTTTGATTTAAATGACCTCCTAATGCATTGGGGTTGCACCTCCTGCAAGCCGTGCTATTGCTCCCAACTCTTGCAAGGGGACTGTTTATCTCCCACCATCCAGCATGGGGAACATGATCATTTTCTCTTTCTATTTGTATATTCTTTGCATGACTCAAACTGGAGCTGGCAATAACTGAGGGCATGCAAAGAAAGCAGGAATGGGTCCTCTGCTGCTACTGCCCCAAAGGGAGAAAGAGCGTGATATTGTTCTCTGTTTCTCAAGCTCTGCTGTAGTTTGAAGAATTTTTATGAGGGGGGATTTAATTTGGTAAAGTGAGTTCTTCTCTCCTTTGTCTGTAAACTGATTACCATGAGAAATATGCAGGGTATTCTGAGATCTGGAGTGATCTGACTAGTTGTACAGCATTAACAGCTCTCTTGTACTCTAGGAATAGCTTTCCTCTGAGCTCTTGGGAAGGAGTGTGCCCTTCACTGCTTCAGAACCAAAAACAATCTGAGAAAACTTGCTATCAGCAGTGTTCTGCTACAGCCCAGGCACAGAAATAAAATCTAAGTCTCTGTATCAAGTATCATATTTCTGTATAAAAGTTAGGTATTTTGCTGACTGTTAACAGAAAAACATACAGTTAATAATGTATTCGGAAACTCAAATATCATTGTCTACACAAAGTGACCAGTGAAGACCTCCATTAAAAGCTTTTTATTTATTCTCTCAAAAATTATTCCTGGGTTTTCCTTTTAGTCTTCCCTGTCTATTTCTTGCCATCTTGGGTAATTGTGACTGAAGCCTGTAAGACAATTTCTTAGGCTGGCAGCATCTTTAAAAGTGCTGAGCAACTGCTTTGTGTGTGTTGTTTTTTTGTTGTTTTCTTTTTTTTTCCTTTAATGTAATGTCTCTTGTGCCTTTCTACAGTCTGCATGCAGCTTTGTAAATATGTTTTCATGTCTTTCTTTTTTGCTCACCCGCCCAGTTCTTCTGTGACAACTAGCTGCCTTTGCAAAATGCTTCTGGGTTTGCTTCATACCACATAAAGTCTAGGCAAATGAATGTTCTCTCTAATGTCTTTATGTAGACTATTAAGAAGAAACCAAACCTAGAACAAGAACAAAATTAATCAGTGACTTATTAGTTTGGCATTGTTGCTTGCATACAGAAATGCTTTATATCAAGCATGGTTTTTTATGAGTAAATAAATAAATGACAAGCAGGAGTACCAAGCTTAGCCCAGCATGAGTATTGACAGTGGTTACTGCTGACAGCTTTTTACTGTTTCCAAACGTTTCATTCCCTTAACTCCATTGTCATAGGGAATATGGCAATACCAAGCTATTCAGCGGAGACACATGCAGTAAGGAGTATTCATGGCTTTACTTTTGTCTTGACTTGAAGAGGTTTTGACGAAATTGTGCTGGGAGACTTCAGCCTGGCACCCCCGAGTTAGAGGCCGTGTCCGCAGCAGAAACTGGATACCCACGATTTCCCTGCAATAGGACTGAACTGCGCTATTTTGAGAGAGCACTCTTTCTCAGCCCTCTGATTCAATTTAATTCAAAACCACCAAGTAAATGTGGAGGAGAAAATCCAATAGTCCCTGTAGTTGCAAGGATGCATCTCTTATTTTTGATTGGAGCTTCCATTAAAATTAAGCTAGAAATATGCACCAGAAGTGGAATATGCTGTTTTATCTTACCCCACAGCTAACGTAGTTATGGCAGCAATCCCCTGAACATAATAAATGTCATGTGTTGGTATAGCTGTTTTGGCTCTGCTTGGACACAGAGGAATAAGACAATAAAATAGAATCCAGAAGATGAGGTCATCCTTGCTCTTCACCCGTGCTTGGTGTGAATTAAACTTTTGGGACGAAGGGTAATTTTGTGGTGCGAAGGGCTTATATTCTTAGCTACAAGTGAAGTGAGGACACCTTGCCGTCCCAAGTTTCATTGGTCCAGTTCTGGTGTAAGCAGGATAAGCATGTCCATCGCTCACTCAAACACAACAGCCTGGGCAGCCTTCCCTTCTACGTGCTTTCCCACAAAAGGCAGCTAAGTTAAATGGTATCTCTCTTAAAAGTGTCTGTTCCACAAAGTGAAAGTATTCTGGTGTCTCTCCAAGCTGTCAAGTTGACTTCATCTTCCTTGCTTGCTTTGTAGCCCATGCCACTGGAAGCTTTCTGATCTTAGCAGCAGTCAGTCTGGTTTGCCTTGGCAAAACCTGACACTTTTTTTTTTTTTTTTTTTAAGAGCACTTTAATCCTCGCATCTTCCAAGAATTACTTTCTTTATTTTTGTTTGTTTGTTTGTTTGCTATTTCACTTTATCAGACAATCTAAAACCTTTTGCTTTTCACTGGAATTTCAAAGCTCTTTTTAAATACAGGACTTCATATGAACTTAGAGAGAGGTAACAGTGTGACAAGGGAATTTCAGTCTGTCTTCAGTCAATGTAATTTTACCTGGGAGGTCAGGTATGTTGGCTACAACATATACTGTGGTTTCACTGAAGCAGAAGGGAAGATTTTGTTTTCCTTATTTTATGGCATATCACACTGGTGAACTATGCATCTAGGTACTTCCTACTAACTTAGCAATTTACAAATAAAAGCAGGGGAGAGAAAAATCCACAAAAGCATTGCTTTTGCTGGTATAATATCAAGTAGATTTCTGACTTAAAATACTTGTTGGAACTTGTCTGATGCTCATTTTTTCTGTCTCAGTTTTAAGCCAAATGTATCTTTTCCCTCCATTTACTTTCTCCTGTGATCTGTTCCAAAGTAGTAAACTTTTACTAAATGACTATTCTCTTGGTTTTAATGGTAACACGTACTTAATACCTTTATAAAGGTAACCTGATGTTCACATAGGGTAAACTAAACAAACAAAAAGAGGACAGGGTCTGGACAACAAATAAGCCCATGCTAAATATTGCATAGCTGCACATAATGCATGTTGAGGGAAGCATTGTGCCAGGTGGGCTATGAGACCTGCATCTTGTGTATGCTGTCATTGAGTGTAGTGCAAGGAATGGATCTTGATTCATTTCACTCTTGCAGCTGCCCTGTTGTTATACCTGTGCTCGGAAAAGACCTTTCAGTTGTCAGTTGCTGCATGGTAGTTCAGGAGCATTAATAATTTCCTGTGTAAGTTGTGTAGAGGCAGAATAAAGAGATTGCTGATAAGTACTTTAAAGAATGGGTAATTATAAAAAAAAATATTGAATAATTTAAAGTCAAGTCTGGCTCTTTGCAATGCACTTTAAAATGTTATTCACAAAAAAATATTTATGCTAAAGGACTTAGCCTTGCTGATATATCTGAGATATACTATGGCAGATTAAAATCTTCTGGTTTGTGCTAGAACTCGTGTGCCCAAGCAGCAGCTATGTAGACCACCAAACAAAACACAGCCATTACTAGTGTGAGTGGCTGTCTTAAACCACAGCTTTTCCTGAAGGAAAAAAAAGAGAGCTGCCTTTATCTTAATGTAAATCTCTTCCACAGGATAGAACTAATACCCTTTATTGCTACTTTATTGCTACTGTTGCTTAAATATTAGCTTTTGTAGTGCACTTGCCAGAAGCAGTATTCATTGTATTTTATCAAAAATAGCTGAAGTTTAGCTCTGTAATTTGTAGGTCAAAAGGGTACTCTCCTGAAAACAGTGAGAATGTCACTATTCATGACATACAAAGGTGTAACAACTGACCATTTTTATTGTGTTGGGACACTGTGTAGTGTTTGCATGTACACACATGTATATAGATGTACATACGTTTATGTTTATAACCAAAGCATTACCAGAGCGATTGTTTATTCAGTAAGGTTAATTCTGATGCAATCCAAGTTCCACACCTGTCAGTCTTTTGCTGGTTATAATGTTCTTAATTAATACAGAAGGAAGATGTAACTCTTAGGCCAGAAAGAGGACTTGGAGAGATTTTACAGTATTTGTGAGATCACTGTATGTATGGGATGACCTCCCAGCTCACCATACATCCAGTAAGGGAAAAGGGTAAGAGCCCTAATTTAAAATCTATTTACAGTGTGAAATTGGAAGTTTGAACCCTGAGGAGCTGCAGTGTTGGGGGGAAGGGGGGTTTGTTTGGTTGCTTGGTTGGTTTTTTATTATTATCTTTGTAGCCAATTTCAAAGAAAGTTACTCCTCTTCCTTTCTTTTTTGAAGTGATGTCCGCAACAAAGTATCCTGTCCTGTTACAATTTCTCCCCTCCCCTCCCCCTCCCCATTTTTTATATTAGTTGTTCCCTGTGCCTTTTACACTTCTGTGTTTTTCTGAAGCAGAAGATCTTGTTGACTTCTCTAAGGTCAGGGTTCCTTGTGGTCCCTAAGAGCAATGGTATGAACCCCTCATTGCTTCAGATTGCATACTGAGTTTGGCAGAGAAGTCCTACCTTGCAGAGATGACACAGGTGGGAAACATTGTCATGTTGCTCTCTAGAATAATTGCTCTGTTATGAAGCTATGTAAGGCAACTGCATCATCCAAGGGCTGTTTAAGCTCTTTCCTGCGGGCAGAGCTGTGGTTCCCAGGAGAGCAGCCTACTTTGTGGGAGGCAACAGCTCATGGTGGCTCTCACTGCTGTGCCATGCTGCTTCAATGCCTGGCAGAACCTGGTTTCTTTTGGTGATGTGACTCCTGCTGGATTCTTTGGAGTCCAGGGGTGAGCTGGGAAGTTTTTTTCTGCTTGGCAACAGTAATTAGGTCTCCCTCCCCTTGGACCAGGTGCCATTTTCCTGACAACTTGCAGAAACTCAGTGTTGTCAAGGTCTCTGACCTTCTGCCAGCTGTGATCAAAGTCAGGCAGATGCTCAGAAGTTGCTGGGAGATATATGGATGGACACACGCATGCATGCACTCAGCATGATCACATTAGCCTTGTCTCCTTAAGAAACAGATGAAAGCTATATAATTTAATGGTTGGATACGAGTTCTGTGAGTGGTAATGAGAACAATGTCGTCTTCACCACACCACACAAAGAGCTGGCTTCTGAGGGCCTCTTTGAAGTGTCGGGGACAGGCACAGCACTACAGTGGTGAGATGTCTGCAGTGTGAATAAACACATGTTTGGGCACTGCTTAAGTGTCGCTGACATTTGTTTCTACCTGCTTTCTATTCAAGCATCTGGTTGGAATAAGCTCTGTGGGGGAGATGTTACCTGCAGTCCTCGAGCTGATGGAGACAGACGCTGAGCCTATTTTGAGACGCATCCATGTCCATAATGACAAGCTGTGTCCCCAGATGCGTGTTTTACATGGTCACTTAGACTTCTCCCTTTCCATTTCTCAGCTGTTGCACAGATTTCCTGGGAAACAGTTTCCAAGGGCTGTAGTAGCTGACGCAAGAGTTCTGAAAAGTTGCAAGAACTAGTGGTTGAAAATGTAGTTTTCAGCTGTTAAGCAGAGCTGCTGCTGCGGCAGGCTGGGCAGTGCAAGCAGGCGGGCTTGGCTCTGCCTAGGTGTCCTTCTTTAAATCATATTCTGGAAATAAGAAAGCCATGTCCTGTGATAAAAAATTACATCACTGTATGCTTTTTCAGAGTCAAGCGAAGGAAAATACAGGGGAAGTTAAGAATTTGGTCAGGAAGAAGAAAGGAGATTTTTGGTTCTATTTCAAGCAAGCTGTCCTAAACCATAGATGTCACCAGAAGGGCACATACTTTTGACTAGCTGGCTTCTTTACTAGAACTGTGGGTGAAAGTGGAGTTGAGGTGAATCAAAGGTATAAAAGTTAATTTGGCTTTAGACAGTGTAAAGAATAGTTTTCTAGCTAGAAAATTTGGGCTGGTTATAGTGTATTTCTAGCAAATCTGCACTATTTTTCTGCTGCAGTGTGATTGAGAAACTGATCTTTTTAATCATAGCAACACACAAAATGTAGTGCCTGTGTGTATCTTGAGCTGTAGGAATGCTTCTTGATCTTTAATTACAGACTTTTGGTTAAATAACGTGAGAGTTCCGTATTATATAGATACATAAAACCTTACTGTATACGTACAAGAGGAGAGAGTTTAAGCTGTGGGGTATTTTTCCTCTGGCTTGTTTAATCATATAAACCCAATGTTTCACTTACACAAGTAACTATATTAATGTCTGCATAGCAGTCTTTTTGTTACTATTTAGAGGTAAGTTTCAGAGAACTCATGTGCCCTTCCACCCCAATGCCCTAATCAAGATATGTGCCATGCTCTGCCCCCACTTCTGCTCTATCCAGGTGAAAATTTGGTTCCAGAATCGACGGTATAAATGCAAAAGGCAGAGACAGGATCAGACCCTCGAAATGGTGGGCATCCCTCCTCCCCGGCGGATAGCGGTGCCGGTGCTGGTCCGCGATGGGAAGCCCTGCCTGGGGGAGACTTTTCCCTACAGTTCGCCGTACAATGTCAGCATTAACCCCTATAGCTACAACG
>JAVHNF010066348.1:4918-16557 GCA_034783455.1 Micropsitta finschii | reverse complement strand
AAACACTTCATTTAACAACTCCTATTTAACCATATTGCTAACTTATACTACCAGGAGTAGTTTTATGTGCTATATTCACATTTCACCTGAGATGAAAATAGACAGCATATATTTCTAGTGCCCCTTGTCTAGGTACAGCTTCAAAGGATACAGATAAATGCCAGGGAAAGCCCACAATTTCCAATATTTGTGCTGAACAGGTATCATATATCAGAAGCAAAGTTTTCCTTGTTTTTATTTCCTTTTAGGTTGAGATCACTTGTATGGAATGGAAGACCTCAGGTAACTGTGCCACTAAAATCCTTTATGTATGGAAAATGAATGTGTCCAGAAGTATTGCTGTATTAAGCTGCTCACCGCTCTTAGTAGTTACTAAGGCTATATGATATTGGGGAGCTATTAGCTTGAGAAATGATGTGGAAAGGATTAATAGTGAATAAACCTGGAATAATGAAAAGCATCAAGTGGTCCCCAGGGAAGAGAACATGCTTAACATTTTAATTCTATACCATGTGATCCTGGAGGCAGGTGGGTATTTCTGTGCTGGGAATCAGATGTGTTCCCCATTGGAGTGGAGTTTGCATGTCTGATGTACTGATAAAAATAATCTTAAACATTCTTATGGGCACTTGTGAATTATTAATTGGGCTAATGCTATCATTTCAGATGAATTATTGATTTACTCTGAGTTCAGAAGCCGTGTTTTATGATTGCGTATTCTCGTGAGTGATACTTGTTAATCTGAGGGACAGTTTGAATACCGAGCCTTGTCTATCTGGTTATCCATGTGCATCCGCAAATGCTGCAAAATCCATTAACTCCCTCCCACCAGCCAGCACCTCACAACCCCTCCAGCATGTGAAACATTGTCTTGTTTGGCTGCAGTAGCACAGGCGAGGGTGGGAGAGGCAGGGAAGGATGCTGTGCAGCTGAGAGTGGAGCAGACTGTGACACTCCACGTGAGCAATACCTCAAAGCAGTGGATCTAGCAGGATCCATCAGCCTATTTTCAAACTCTGTGGTGTCCAGCCTGCTATGACTTGGCCCTCTTTTGAATACTGGCATTTCTGTCTTTTCAGTGCTCCCAAATGCTGCTTAGAGATTTGGCTGAGAAAGTTTATTGCGCACTGAATCATCGATAATCACCCTCTTAGTAACTGAATTCCATTTGGAGCTTCCTCCATCCTGTGCAGCTCTTACTGAGCCTTTCTGTTTATCGCTGATGGGGTCTGGAGATTTTCACCAGCTCATCGTGCTCTTTTTTGCATATCATATTTGTCTTTCCGACTTTTCCTGAAAGGTGCTTGTGCTGTTGCACTGGCTTTGATAACGACGATCAAGCCAATATTAAATGAAGTGGAATTATATGCCATGGTTTTGGCCAGCATCAAAGTAAAGAACAGTTTATCAAGCACTTTGAAAGTGAGATTTGGAGACTAGAGCAGTAGTAGCTCAAGTCAGCTTTCCTCTTACCATTAGGGTAATTGCTTGAATGTAATTTTGTATATAAGGTAATTGGTAGATACCTTAGAAAATTCCAGTATATGCCTGTCTGCATCTTCCAGTACCTTCGATATCTAAAATTACCAGCCTTATATAATGAAGTCACCTTTGAAATGGAATTTGTACTTCTGCATTAATCAGGCACATTCAGAATCTTCACCTCTTGGGTGACTGGCAGATTTACATTGATAGTAGTAGTGGCTGTGGGCTGATGAAAATACACAGGAGGTTCTTCAGTTCTGAGATCTTCTACTTCATCAAGACATGAAGTCATAACAATGTTGAAAAATCCATATTCCTTATGTTCCAGGTTGGGAACATATCACAATGTTAGATTCATGCTGAAATAAGTAAGTACCAGTTTCCCCAGTTCTTTTCAACTTAATTCTCCATAGCTTTTAATTTACATAAAAACCTCAGAACAGAAAGGATAAGCCAATTACTCAATTTTATTAAATGAAATCAGTTAATTATATTTTCTTATTATCCTCTTTCATATTTGTAAAGTTAAGACCTTCAAGCTGTTAATCTTGGCAAGTGAGCTTGATGTTCCCATGCTTTTGGGGAATAATATTGTGTCTGTCATGGATGAATATATTGTACTTACGGTTTTCTGCAATAATTTCCTAGTTCACGGTCCTACAATCCTCACAGGTGTGTAACAAATCCATGTGGTCTCCCACATGGCCATGTGGTTTCAACTCTTGGCTTGAGCTGGGGGAACTGCAGCATTCACATGATACCAGTCAGCTCCCTGCTGACTTGTTGCAGGGAGAACCAGCAATAAATTAACTGGAGAACTAGATTTCTTTATTACAACTACAAAAGGACAACAGTAATAGCACCTACACACCCCTCCTTTTTATTTCTCTCTTTTAAGGGACTTGCAGGGTTTGCTCAGCTTTGCTCTGCACACTAAGATAAGCTGCTATTCCAGAGCACATGAGGCAAAGGAAATATCTCCCCCAGTGCCTGTTGTTCTGCTGATACTGTTTATCCACTGCCTGCACCTGAGCTGGGGACCTACTTTGGGAGGATGAATCAAGATGGATTTTGTCAAACTTTCGGGGGGATTAATGCCACTGTCCAGGTCTGGAACAGAGGTGCACTAGAACAATCCCTGCAGGAAGCACAGGAGCTAGATGGATGTTTAGATTTCCCACTTAACATCATTTCAGCATCCCTTAGGAGTCACAGCAATTCAGGTGACTGTGTGCAGTCCGGACTGGTCTCCAGTTTTCCCTCCTTGTAGTGCAGATCGGTGGAAGCTCACATTAGGTGATACTGAGCACTGCAGGAAAATGAAGACATTGGATAAAGCTTTGCCAGAATGTGGTAGCGACTCATATTCCGTGAAGTGGGACATGGTGCATTTTGCTCTCCAGGCTGATCATCTGGCCTCTGTTCACGAAACCTACCTTTCTTTCATCACCTTCAGCTTCTTTCATCACTGAGGGGCCATCCCTTTGGTCTTCCAGGGAGAGTCAATGCCAGATACACCCCTCCTCTTCCTGCAGTTTCTTCTGTTTGCCTACTGCCTATTGGAAAGGGCCTCACTCCTGCTGCCTCCTGTCTGGCTGCAAATGGGGATCTGTCCTTACCGATCCTGGGTTCCAAAGCCAGCTGGGAATGATAAATTCAGCTCCTAGCACTGACTTTCAACCTCTTGACAAGATCTTACGTGAGTCTGATCTATTTAACAAAACTTAAAAATTAAAGAAAAAGGAAAAAAGAAACCAAAGATGTGTAAAATGTGAAATGAATCAGCAGGCTATTGAAAGCAAACATGTCAAGATGGCATTAAGTCACAACTGATGGAGTGAATTAGTACAGACTTGGAAAGTATGGTTAAATAACCCAAAAGAATTAACCAAGCAGTATACAATTAGTACAAGTGGAATTATTTTCTTAATCATCCTGCAACTTTTGGTTATATAGCCCAGAACCCCATGGTCATTTTGGCTCAACACCTGTTCCTATTACATTTTTGTAGCAATTCCTTGCTTCTCTGAGGTTTCCCTTTGATATGCATGGGTAGTATACATTATCTGGCTGCATAATCTGTTAAGCATGAGTTAAAAAATGTGCTTAGAACCCACTATTACACAGTGCGATTTGAAGTAATACAAGTATAGATCATTGTAGCTCCTTTGGGCTCAGTGAAAGGTCACTGATACTCACCTGTCCTGTGACCTGGAATAATAGAGAGACTCAAAATAGTTTCACATAACCACATTCTCTTGTCACCAGTTGCTGGTCAACCTCAGGGGTCAGAATGGGGTTTCCATTCAAAAGGAGATTTCCTTTCACTCCTTGTTTTTACAATACACCAGGCTCTGCTCCTAGGCTTTCAGGGGTTACAGCCCCATGGCTATTGCTCAGGACCAAGCAAGTCATTTAGTCCCAGGCTGCTCATATCTCACCTCTGTCAGTAATTCTCTATGCCTGTGGGTTTTAATACTGAATTTTGCTTTCTATAAATGTTTCTTGTCTTTTGACCTGTGGCAGAGAGCAAAGTTAATTCTAGGGTAATTTCTTCCTCCCGTAAATGGGCATACATGAAAAATTTGGGATGGTTTATTATCTCATTATAGCTTGTGCTTTCTTTGGTTTACACTTGTTTCTTGGCATGTTTTATACCAGTGCCTGGAAAATCAATTTTTCTTTTCCAAGCTACAAAGCAGTACATGTGTTCTTAAACAAAATCCTGTCATTTTGACCAACATCTTCAGGTTTTCCTCCCTCATGTTGTCATGAAATCCAGTTCAGTTCCATATATTTGCTCTTCACTTTCAGTGATCATGGTTTCAGAACTGCATGTGTATTAAGTGTTTTTCCAAAAGGGGTTGTTGTTTTCTAAGTTGTAAAGCTTTGTTTCTTCTGCTCTCCTTGTTCATTATATATCTTCTTGGTTTAGAAAGTTAGATGGGTTAGTGATAAGAATCATGGTTTAAATGCTTCTTAGATAGGGATTTATGGGAGAAAAAAGATTATGTAATTAATGTAATATTCCTGCTTTCATGGGTTGCCAACCATGACAGGAGATTCAGATGTGCAGTCTTGTGTCACCATGGCAGCTGGATGTTGCACTGCAACTTTGAGATGACCCAGGGAAACCCTGCAATCCAGCAGTTGTTTCCATTAGCAATGGATGTCAATATGGATTGTCTTGGGGAATGGAGGATTGGTTGTAGGTTGATTATTGTTGGCATGATCCTGCATTCCTTTAAAGTTCAACTCCCATTGGTCTCATCAGAGCTGTGGATTCAGAAAGGGAAAGAGAGCTCAGGGTCAGTGAGCTTGGCTCCATCTTTTCTAAGGTTATGACTGTCTGCTTTACAAAAATTGATGGCTCTTTCTAGGCACCAAAGCAGCAGTGACTAATGCTCCTTATATGAGGCTGCTGAAATACTCTTTCTGAAGCTTGCGTTCATCAATCTAGATAAAGAAACTTGCAAAGGCAGAGCCTATGGTCTGATGTCCAGCTTGAATTGGAGCCCTGCCATGTTCCCTCTGCAAAACTCATAAACACTGCTCAGCACCAAGCCAGTAAAGGTGGAGCAAGTTTGTGTGAGCACAAGACTGTGGGCAGTAGCACCAAGCTTTACCCGGTGCTCAGCATCACCCTTTCTGCCTCACAGAAGTCTGTTTAACCTCATCCTGGCAGTTGGAACCTTAGGGAGCGGGTGTCGACAACCAGAAGAGAAAAACCCGTTGTGGAAGGACTGGGGAGCTCAGCAGGGCACAAAAGAGCCCATTCTTCTTTTCAGCAGCAGCAGGAGGGGGTATCTTGGACTCGTTACTGTCTCCTGTGCATGTAGGACAGTTTGATACCCACTGCTAGGTGGATGATGTCATCTCAGGGTCAATTAATGAGCCCTTGTGTAGGCAGAGCATATGCTTGACTATATCTGGTGGAACAGAATTTAATTACTGGATTGAGAGGTTTTTTTAACACTGAAATTAACATCACCATTCTCATTTGAAATCAACTGGTCTGTTGAATTAATCTTGTGTTTGTAGTATTTGTCTTGTAAATGATGTTTTGATCTTTTATGGTAATGAACTGATACACCACGAAGCTTTGAAAAAGAGGGATAATGAAAGATGCTGTCAAATGACGATGTTAATGGTTAAGGTTAAATGGAGCTTCCGCTGGTGCCTGCTAAGGTGCAGAGATTCTCTGCTTTTCTGGGAATGCTGAAAGCTAAACGGGGCATTTTAAAGGGCAACTCTGCACTAAGAGCGGTGTCCACCTGCACTGACATAGGGTGGCACCAGCAGGGCTTGAGCTTAAAGCTCTGAATGCTCAGGGTGGTTCAAGAAGTGTACAGATCATGCCACTGTCCCTCTGTTAGTTGCTGGCAGTGGTGGAAGGGAAGCAGCATGGTAGTGATGGGCAGAACTGG
Organism: Micropsitta finschii; assembly: GCA_034783455.1. Taxonomy (NCBI): domain Eukaryota; kingdom Metazoa; phylum Chordata; class Aves; order Psittaciformes; family Psittacidae; genus Micropsitta; species Micropsitta finschii. Next base: position 10,645 of record JAVHNF010066348.1, on the reverse strand, counting down.
GAGCACAATCATCACCTCGCAGCATCTGCACACATTGAGACCTGCTCTAGGCTCAAGCCTGTCTCACTGTGTGGATGCATAAATAGTGGAGATGTAGAAGTAATATTAGAAGTCGTGAACTTTTCTGGTATCCTGTACCAACATATTTTGTAAATCTATAGCATTGTTACTGGTTTATAGAGGATTGGGAAACAAAAGCAAATTGAAATGTTTTACATCTTACAGGTACATTATCCCATAAGGTACAAAGCTAAAGGAAGCAGACTCTCAATACCTTGATTTGGACAGGGAATAGCAGCTAGGGAGGCAGCAGGGTTGTGAGCAGCTGAAAAGAAACAGGGTTGTGTGTTCAGGTCCTTGCAGGAGAGTACTGGGAAAAATTGGATATGAAAATGGTCCTCATCTGAAGGAAAAGGGTTGGGATAACGCACCAAATCCAAAACCTGTTCAACTGATTTACAAGCAGGAATTCGAGAATATATTTTTGTAATAGAAATCTCTTTACCTTTTCCTTTCAACCTTTAAGGCACCCTTGAAAAAGAAATTTTGGAAGAAAGCAGGGTGTTGCTAAAGGGACTCCCAGCAGCAGGGGGGGCTCCTGACTGCCTCAACAGCCCCAGCTGAGTTTGGGGGGTACTTAAATGTGTTCTTTTTTTTTTTTTTTAAAAAAAAAAAAAAGACCTGAAGTCACTTTACCCCTCAGAAGAATTTGTTGGTTTCTCTTTAAAAGTCAGCACTTAAAATCTGCATCTATTGCTAACACCTGTAGTGAAGACAGAGGTATTTAACCCAGAGCTACGAAGCAGCTGAAAGCAATATCTTGTGTATGGTACAGGTGTTGTTTCTACTGCCCTGTTTTTCTTTCCTGGCTCTCTGATGTTTTTTCTCCTCACAAACCCACGGTGCTGCTTTCTTCCCTGCCATGTGTTGATCTCACTTGGCTGATTTTATTTTGTTTCTTAAAAAACTCTACTCCACTAACACTTAAAATTCAGGTCAAAGCTTCAAGCTCAGGAATGCCTGGGATGGGAGCACATTCAGCCATCAACTTTCAGTGCCTGATATAAGAAGAGACGGAATAGGCCAGACATAAAATGTGAGCTGTCTGTTGTTGCAGAGGTGAGTTTGTGATATTAAACTAGAAGGAGATAAGCAATGCAGGTAAGGGGGTTTTAAATTAAAGTCTGAAATGCTTTTTCTTTTGCTGCAAAACCATCTCCTTTTGTGTAACCTTGCTCTTAGAGGTGTAAAGATATATAAGGACTTTGCAGTTTTGCTGCTGATACAAAGGAAGGACTTAATTGGTAGCAGTATTATGAGTGTTATCAAACAGATGGAGTGTAGGTGGTATACCTGTGCGTGCAGTGGTAGCCTCCACTGGAGGGAAAGCTCTACTTCATGGGGTTTTTGGACAAACCTCTGCTGGTTTATTCATGTGTAAACACGTGGTGCAGGTAAAACAGCATTTTTGTGCTGGGACCTGGCTCCAGTGGAGTTCATGTTGCTGTTGTTTTCAGGGGAGTCAGAAACTCCCCATGAATCCCTCTGGTCTAAAAGCCAGGCACTGGGAGGACAAAGCCTGGATAAACTTCAGTGCAGACAGAGCCATTTCTGACGATAACAGAGCTTTTAACTCCTCCTGTTTGTGCAGACCTTTAGTTTTACAGATCAGTGTTGTCAGTAAGGGTGGGTATTAGTGCATAATACAATTTATTGCTGCTTGCCTCTTCTCTTTAGAAGTGCCCTTCATCTTGTTACCCAGGCATTCAATGCTATTAGAACAAAGCATGCAAACCCAGGGTAGCTGATATTTTCTGTCCAAGCTTATTTGAAATTATACTGACATGAGAGTTTAGGTGATTTGAGGTGATTCATTCATAGCTCTTGTGATGGCAATAGCCAGACTTATAGCAGGATTTAGGATTTTTAAACCCCGTGGATCCTTGTTCTTGAGAAACACCCATCATTCAACTGCAGAGACTTGCAGAGGTGAAATTGGGTGAGCCTGTGCTGTGAAGTTAGTAGCAAAGCTCCTGATGCCAAATCAACTGTTTGGATAGTGGGATGTTGGGTGGCCTGTTGGAGCTTGTGAAAAGATATCTTCTATTTTCTATTTGCAAGAAGCTTAGAATAAAATTTTAGTTCATTAGCATGTACCTTTGTCTTCCCCTTCTGATTGCTTGTAGAAGTACATGTGCTGTGATGTCTCTGCCATGTGCTTTGCCCAGAGGTGTGCTCAGTTGTGTCTTGATGCAGGAGCACATAAGCTTGCACTGACAGGGTTTATGTTGACTTTACATGGTAGAAATACAGGTGTGCATGTCAGCATTGTCCAGCAACAGCTAAGGACTAGTCATCATGCTGAGCAGCTGGTATTATTGGCTTTGGACTAGAAAATGTGATGTGGTACAAATGGTACCTGTTCTATCACCAAGACAGTCCAGTTAGTGCTCCTATCACCAACTTTCTTCTCCACACTGACTTTGTTTTGAGGCAGCATTACTGACTGCAGTTCAGTATTTATAGTGCTGAAGGTGGTGCCTTGGAAAGCTATAAAAGTAGACCTTTAGGCCAGAAGATTTTTTAAAAAAAATATTTATTTTCTATCACAACCAGGAATGTTTATCCCCTGCACTGATGTATTTTACCAAGAGAATAAGGTAGAGAAGCTGATGTCTTAGGTGTATGAAGGAGAAAAGCAGAAAATGCTGTGTTTGTTTCCCTCCTGAACAGCAAACATCACACAGCGTTTTCAGAGGTCACACATGTACTGGAGCAAAGTTACCGTGGGAAAAGGCAGCAGCAGGACTTGGGAGAATCTGTTTGTCTTGAACAAAACCTATGCAGGGCACACAAATGCTCATGTAGCTGCAGGTTTGGATGGTGAATTGATCTAGGTATCCAAGTGGCCTCTGATCACTGTGTTTATCCTGGCCCACGGTAAAAATGCCGTGATATTCACTGCAATTAAAACAATTAATTTCTCTAGGGCAATCTGAGATGCTCAACTCCGAATGCTTCATGTTTGGGTCCTGGCTTTAGTGGCGCAGTGAATCCAGTCCCATTTCTGTCATTAGATGATTTTGTGAGACTTTATAGAGGCAGCAGGGTATTTTACAAGGTAGGCTTTCCATTCAGGTCTCATGGGATCAGACTGAAAAAATCCTGAAACCTCTCTATTTCAAGAGATTGATGGCTAGCCAAACATTCAGGAAGCAACCAGTGCTTAACAAGCATCCAGTTTATCCACCATCTTAACAAAACAGTTTTGGTTTGAGGTTTTTAATTGTTTGGGTTTTTTTTGCTACCTTTCTTCTCAGAGTTGCAAAAATAACCACTGGAGATTCTAAATCTCCTGTTTTGGTATTTCAGTGTGATTTGATTTCGGGGTAGAAGTTTGCATCCTTATTAAGAGTGTAACTATGTTCCAAGCCTGTGTGCTTGAAGTTTTCCTTAAAAAAGAAATATCACTTGCTTACAGGATGTTTTGTTGGTGTATGAGCCTGGGAATATGTCATGGTTTGCCACCTTCTGTTTTTGCCATTTGGAAAAGCTAATTTTGTTGCAGGGTTTGCTTCTAGCAACTTGTAGGCAGCAGTTGCAGCCAAGCGCAGGGAAGGGGCCCTCCTGAAGGACTTCTGTGCATTTTGAGAAGGTGGATTTTCTCTTTTTTCCTTTCCCTTTTCATTACTGCTTCTCTTTGCCTGGGGAAATTGTTCTCCCCACTGCCAAACTACGCACTCTTTTCCTGAGGGCATCTTCTGTGCTTTTAAGTAAGTTTCTGAAGGCCCCTGATTGTTGCCTACTTAAGGCCTGAGAGCTATAATCACTCAAACTCATTTCCCTGACTTAAAGAGCAGTGCAAATCACTGGCAGCCTCAGACGTTGCCAACTTCTGAAATACAACTAAACACTAAATCTTCCATCAGCTTGTAATAACTCTTGAACACTGAAGTTATTAGTGTGACCTGATGTATGGGAGGAGATGACTGAGCAGATAATTAGATTGGGCTGAGGCTGAACCTGGGGATTGTGCATGACTAATAAACAGAGGTGGTTGGATACATCTACTGTGCAACGTATAGGAGCTTGGTACTTCAGGTTTTTTCCAGTGGGAGACAAACACGTTTGTCTCCAGGGCACGTATTTTCCTTCTAATCAAAACGAGATCATGTGGATGGCAGAACAATTTGTATTGCTGCTGGCAACCCCCCTAGGAGGAACAAAGGGCAAATGGAATCTGTTTGGGGTGAGGGCTATGAAGAGTTTTGAAACGTTTGGGATTTTACTTGTGACTTTGAGTAATGTGATCTAAAAATAGGATCATGCTGCCCTCAAAACAAATCTGGACATAGGACTCGCCTGTCTAACTCTTTTATCTGTAACAACCGATTAGAACAGCTGAAATCTATGAATGAAAGGTTGGAACTGTCACATTGTTGGATCTCGAGGAACTGGATGCTGTAACTGAGAACCGGATTAGTGAGATGAACACATGCAGCTATGCAGCCCTCAGTATCAGTTTAGCAGTGAAGCTATGGTCATTAGTGATTAAGTTTAAACAGCCTGCTGTTTAAAATCTCTGCTGGGATATGTGTTCAAACGCATTTGAATACTGAGCACATTGAAACTTGCATCCAGATCTTGTAGCTCACTTCTATTGTTGTTATTCATTAACATGACCTTGGATGCCAAAATAACAGTCCTTGGAAAAGCCAATACTTCTGAATGTGATTAAAATATAAATGTGCATAATTATTACACTTTTCTCAGTTGTATTTTGGGAGTCTGTTCTTGTTCTGTGCCAGCATGTTCAGCTATTACTTCTTTTAAGATGGGGTTAAAAAGGAGAAGGCAAGTAGGTCTTAGCTGTAACTCCAGCATGTCTTTATTTTTGTGGCTTAAATTTAGTTTATAACTGAATGAAATAATTCTGAACCTGCTATGTTAGATGACACTGGGGCATCTGAAAAGACTGTTAACGAGGATAACTTGCAACCTTTTTGATCTTATAGTCCATTTTTTTTCTTGGCTCTTTTGACCAAACGTATCTGTTGCATGGAAAGGTTGTTAGTGAAATGATCCCGTTATAATTCTTGATTCATATATTGTTCCTTAATTCATTAAATAATCTAAATACCTGAATGACCTGTAGGAAGTAGTCTTTATCAAGAGGCTGTGCACTGAAACAAACAAAAATTAATAGACATGCATCTTAAGACCTATTTTTTATCACTGTTTCAAATGGAGGTATTTAGAACTATGGGGCAGTATGATGGCATTGGGGCTAATTAATTCTAGTGAGACTTATTTTCTGTCTTTATTAGTGAGGATAGTAATTAGTTTGTAAATGCTATAGATTTAGATGGGTTTGGATTGGGTTTATCTCTTCCTGGCTTTCCAGCACCAGTCATTAGTCATTCCCTTTGTGAACCTGCAGAGAACAGTGCTTGCCTTGGGGTAAGCAAGCTGGTGAGACCATTCAGCTCGGCTGCAGGAGCTGGTGAGGTAAATGACTTTAAAGATAGGATGGAGAGGTGGGAAAAATATTGCAAGGCTGCAGTTTGAACTTGCTATTTAAGTTGCAGTAGTGCTGAGACTTCTATCTGGAACAGATTTTCACTGTCTATTTGGTGGTGTTTAGGTGCAAACAAAAGGTTGGACCTTGACCTACAAAGTTCATAAAAATGATTTGTCTGTGTATTGTCCAGATTATATTTAGCATTT